>OX453240.1:7805285-8098215 GCA_949709985.1 Luffia ferchaultella | reverse complement strand
CCCTGAAAATAATTTATTTGAACTTCTGATTCAATATGTGGTTTTAGATAAAATTATACACAAAATATCCTAATTTCAAATCTACAACTTAATCGTTTACGATTAACACACGTACAGACAGACATACTCAGACAGAGAGACAGACAGCACAATGACAACAAAAGTGCTCCGTTTTGCACTTTGGGTACGAAACCGTGAAAAATTGGTATTCACCCGTAGATACCAGCAGATCAAAAGTTCGATAAAATGTTTAGCGTGCAGTAGGTAAATAGTCAGTGATCTCACTGTCGCACCTCACAGTGGCGCTACGCGCGACGGCTGGCGCACGTGTACGGTAGGTCATGGTCCATGTGCTGGTGGATGTGCATTCACCGCTGTATGTTTATTGTGCGCCTGTATTATTGACGGGCGTCGTCACGCCTAACATATTTGTGCCAGTTTTTACAATGTAACGTTGGCAGGGCTACGCATACCAAACATTTATTTATTCACCGTACATTCTTGTTATTTACAGGACAAGCAATCATCCAAATATCGAATGTACGATTTTTTTTGTTTTACTCTTGCGATGGGAAGGCGGATTAAACTGTACAGCTTCCGCGCGCCCGAGCGGGCGAGGTATGCGGGAGTTGCACCCACTAAACAACCGCCTGAAGCAGAATAAGGACGCGTGTCGTTAGCCCTAAAGCTCTAACGACTTCATGGGAGCGGCCAGGCTGCACACTAGGGTGTTCCCGGCGCGAAGTTGTCGGGTAACCCGAGGTTACTCGAGGCGAAATAATTCCGTTGGCGCAGGCCTCCGGTTAAGATTATTAATATAACGTGAAAAGTGTTTTACTGTTCACTCATTTGAGATGAGGTCAGTAGGGGGTGAATGTACGAGATTGTTGTATGGCCATGAGATACTAAAATATCAAGAGAGTTAAAAGTGATATAACTATTATGGCTTGGTTGACTCAACCGCACTATAAATGTAAAAAATTGTATTAACTTCTTTGTAAAAAAATTTGCACTATCGAATACCAGAGTCGATTTCCTTATATATTGAAATCATATTTGGTTACCTAACAGACACACTCACATTTACATGTGTGCATACAAAGTGCACATAAGTGCACATTAGCGACTTTATTATAATAGAGTCCAATGTCTTTCGGAAGGTCCCATCACATAAAACTTGTGTATTTTTCCTTGCCCACGTTTGTCGAGCATAGTGCACAGAGCACAGTGGTGGACAATGGGTGGACATCTGATTAGAAACACCTAACATTCAAACTCAAAATATACTAAACAAATTATTAATTAATAAAAAATATATAACTATTGAGTTATATGTTCTACACAATAGATACAATTATTACTTGTATATTTAAATTTTAAATAATTGTTATTTATTGTAGACGCAATTTTTTTTAATGTAATTAACGGTTTAGAATAAATTTTCTCTAGTACTGGTCGTTAAACAACTAATTTAGAAATAAAATAAATAAATAAAAAGATAAAATTATGAAGTATTCTATTTGCATGTTTGGCGCCTTTTACAAAAGTTATTCCGTACCAGCTACTTAAAATTATTTAAAAAAACCCCCCGACACAAAAAACCTATCCTTTAAAAAGTGTGAAATAATACAAGTTTGCTCTTTGTCTAATGACTTTTGATCCTTAAAAGCGTCTCGGGCCGCTAATTATTAGGTATTTTAAAGTTACTTAGCGGTCCCCGACGCCTTTAAGGATCAAAAATCATTATACAATGCAAACTATGCAAGCCATGTCTCAACTTTTATACAACAACTCTGTTGAATCGCGGCGTAAAATTGTAATAAAATAATATTATCAACAATTTTGTAATATGACTTTATGCTTATAACTTACTTTTAAATAAATTATAATTTAATTGACATAGATTTGAGCTAAACATCAATGATAAAAAATACTGGCTGGTAGAATGACACAGTAAAATAATCAATTAACAGGCGAAAAAACGGCAATTCAATCTTCAGTTGTTTTGTCGAGTGCTAATTATTTACGTATACAGTTATTTATATAGAATGAGTTCGTCAGATTCAGATATGAATTGTACGCGTTTTTTTTACCTTCCTCATATTCGTAATGAAAAGCTTTGGGCTTGTGTAACAATGTACTATTTTATTACTCATACTCGGAAAGTACGCTTGAAGTTACCTAATCAGGGATGAAAGTAGTATTTTTCGTCCCTGGGAAACGATTTTCCCTGCTGTCAGAAAATATTTAAAAAAAACTATGCAAGCCATGTTCCAACTTTTTATACAACTCTGTACAATCGCGGCGTAAAATAGTAATTAAAAAATATTATCAACTATTTTGTAGTATTACTTTATGCTTATAATTTCCTTTTAACTAAATTAACATTTAATTTATATACATTGGACATAAATATTTACCATCCCCAATGATAAAAAGTACTGGCTGGGTAGAATTCCACAGAAAAAAAAACCATAAAAAAGGCGAGGAAGCGGCAATTCGATCTTCAGTTGTTTTGTCAAGTGCTGATTAGTTACATAGACAGATATTTTTTATATAAAATGAGTTCATCAGATTCAGATATGGATTTAAAGCTTTTTGTTTTTACTTTCCTCATATTCGTAATGAAAAGCAGACTGTTTACCTCGGGTGAAAGACCTATTTAGACACTCGAACTATTAGCGCACGAGCGTAGGAAATCAGAATATGATGGGTATGCGAGGAAAACCACATAAATAGATTGGAAAATGTATCGTTGTTAACAGTTCGAAGTGTGCGTGAGTTTTACGATTCTAACGCCATTTATTTATCGGTCATGGACGTTAGAAGGGGTCACGGAGCACGTGATAGGTTGAACGTTCTTTGCACCGCTCTGTACGTACGGCGAAGCGTACAAAACGAGTAAACATCCGACCTATGCGTGTGAACCTAGTACTGGGCCGACGATTATCAATACAAACGGTGATAAAATAATACTACGCAATTACGTGTACTGATAAAGCGTTGTCGAGGACATGAAAATACATGAAAAAAAACACATGCTATTTTTTACCGCTATGCTTCAGAACGACAAAACCTTTATTGATTTTGTGACTATTTGATTGACCTTCTATTGTTTTAGGAACTCGATGTGTATTGAGATTGAGAAGCGATAAATAATGAGTCGTTTCCGCTGGCTGTTTTTGTTTTCCAGCTATATGTTAATGATTAATGACGTATTGTATAAGTCACGTGGGTATATTTATAGTACTCGTTGGTTTTATTTTATGTACATTAAGGTCCTAGGCCCTATTCTCTATTTCGTCTCTGTTTTCTTTTCGACTTTATAGGTTTTCAAGCGTTTGTTTTCTATATTGCATTTATGAAAAAAATAAATATGTGTTTATAAATCGTAGGCTTGTGAACGAATCAATGTTAAAAATAAGAGAAAAGATATTTACACTTAAAAATTCATAATAAACCAAATAGACAACAACTCTTAAATATTTATATGACGTAATCTTGTTAAGTATAGGTACTTATATGTAAAAAAGGCTCCATGAGCAAAAAATTTATAAGCCAAAACATATTTTGTTGTATTCAATGGAAATGGACATTCGAAAAAAAAATTGGTAACAATTAGAGGATGCAGAACCGGCACTTATTCAAGAACCGGGTTTTCAGTTCCGGAACCGCACAATTGAATATTCATTAAAGCTTTAAAGAGTTTTACCTATTAATCAAAATATGAGAATATACTTAGTGACTTTTAGCACTGAATAAAAATAAAGTAAATTTCAGTAAGGACATTTTATATCGTTTCCTTATTTTTACTTTTAGTAGATTATGCTTTACAAAAGATAGTTCAAAGGAAAACTCATTTTCGATCAAAATATCACTGAGTGAATTTTACCTTCAAAACGACCAATATATATAACATTTTTTGGCTCTGCCCGCCAGACGATGCAATGTTCGAAATCAGATCATTTCGAAAATGCTACAGAACAGTGAGCACATCATATCTCCATATCGTTGTATGAAATAAAATTCGATAAGACTAATTATTGGGAGGTTTACGTTATATTTGACGTAGGTTAGGTATACCTATTAATTGAGATATGATGTAAATTAAAAAAGTATAAAAATGCGATATATAATATTTACTAATAATTCACTCGGTCAATGCTATTAACCATGGAAGTGCATTTCATTTTCGCATGTCTGATGGAACAGGGTCAATAAGCAACTGCGGCTCGGGAATGCGGCCGGTTCGCTTTCCGGCGTTCGCATTCCTCAAGCTCCGGATCCCAAGGATCGGTACTTACAAACTATAGTTGACACGGTCGTATTTCTTACACGATTTCAATTTATCGTTTTATTCAATGTAGCCCTTGTTACTTTGTATGTGTGTCCATTTGCTAATTCTCCTCGTCTGGCAAAGATAGTTCATATTCTTGAGAGTTGTAAGTACTTAGTAGATAAATTATAGGTTGTCTTTGCATTTATTACCAATTATGACTTTTTTTTTTAATTTTCCCTCAACTTTTTGTTTAAAGATCGCATAAGAAAAAATCTTTAAATTTTTGTTTTGTAGTTTGTCCAAATATGATCGGAATAATAAGAACATGATGTTTTTTTTAGAACAACAAATAGTATTATATATTTATATATTATTATCGTTATTGAAAAATTATGCATTTGTTATAGCGCCCCAAAATAGGAATGGGAAATGAAATTTAGATTTAAAAAAAAAACGGTCAAGTCGAGTGGGACTCGCGTGGAGAGGGTCCCGTACCATTAACATTTCATATGTATTTTCAATTCACAAATATTTTCCGTGTAGCGTGCGAATTCAAGGACTTGCGATTGTTAGTTAGATTTTCCTGTAAACTATGTATATAAACTGAGATGTTTCATTTAATATGTCATATGATGCACTTGAAAAAGTGTTTTTCTTTTAATAATTTATAATTCATTCCCCAAAATTAACTTCCAAATGGAAATTCGTTAATTAACGTTATACGTCCGTGATGGGTCAGCCAAATTAGTATACGTATCGGATTTCAGATTATTTCGTCTAATGCATTCGGAGAAAATAGGCCGTGACAGAGGGACTGGATAAACACCGAAAGGATCTTTTAGGATCAAAAAATAATAAAAAAAGGCAACGTTGTACGGTTATTATAAAGTTTTTTCAAAATTTCAGAAGCTACGATGTTAACACGTACGCCATTTTAAAGAAATTGTACGAAAGTCAGAGCTTCAGACGACACTTATAAGAAACTCCACAATTACCGCACAACGTTACCTACCTTTTTTATTATTTCCGAATAAAAATAGTTAAATCACGTGTTTAGGTTAAGGTAATATAATTAAACTTGAAACTGGCGATATTCCTATGCGGAAATCGCCATAATTAACCTTATTAAGAACATGAAGAACGGTCCCGTCTTTTCCACACGGATGCAAGGAACCTCAATAAATAAAAAAAAAATGAAGATGAATTTCGTATTTCCTACTCGGATGCACGGGACTTTAATAAATAAAAAAAAATATCTCTATAATCCGTAAACACAAATTGTTGCATTTGGCGAGGCCTATATGTAGTGTTTATATTTGAAAAGAAAGCACGGACAACCGCATTACATTATAATTTACTGCATATTTGAATTAATAGTTACTGTTTCTTGCGGTTTGTCAAATGTCGTGTCTTCATTTGTAGTTAGCGGCGTATAGTTCACGTACGTTGAAACGTAATAATCACACGAACGAAATAATAAAAGACAGCGCCCGGCCGGTTATTAAGTTATGAATGGATCGCTTCGATACACGGTGTGTATGTGTGTTATGAATAAAATTATTTTAGAACTTCAAGTTTCCGAAACAAGAAACAACAATACGATATCAAAGCAAAAAATTAACAACGAAAATATTTTTGGGGGGCAACGTTGCTTTTTTGCTTTTTTTGTTTTGTGGATTATATATTTCTTGGAACGTGACACACGATCGATGAAAGTTCATGATTTTAATTATTCTTAAACTGTACAAATGAGAAGAAAATAAAAAAGCAATTAAGTGCGAAATATATTGCGACGTAGAGGGTTCCCCACAAAACATACACAGAAATAAAGTAAACGTTTCACGCTTGTATGTGAATTTTTGCTGTTCATTGTATACAAAGCTAGATTTATGTGTTTCGTTAAAAAATTAGTACCGATCCGTTATAAACTAGAAAAGAGTGAATAGTAAAAACTATTACAAAAAAAAAAAAACAGAAAATGTTCTAGTTCATTAAATCCACTTCGACGAATGTATACGCTCAGTTAATAGACTATACTTTTAGGATTAAAAAAATAGTCGCTCAACGAGTAGCGTTCATTGTGGTGACACAACAGTAAGAAGAGTTAGTTTCGCGCTTGTAATTTGTAATGGAGCCGCACTATAAAAAGTTTATTATTACATGTTATTATTTATTATACTCCTATAAAAAAATAAAAAACGGTTTTATTATTGAACGAAAGTGAATAAGCAACAACATAACATATTGTAACATACAAGACATACGACGAATTTCTATCATAAGGGTTCGTTTTTGTTATGAAATATAACTTAATGCGGGCGGCTTAGCACTGTTCCCGTTTTGTCTATTTAACTGGTACGTATGTCGAAATACGGTCAAAATTAAAACAACATACAGCTTTCAGATCGCTCACATTCATGCCTAACATTAACATATTAATTTTTAAACATTAAGTGCTCGTGTCTCGTATAAGTTTGTGTGCGTCTTTGTTAATAGGATTATGACAGAATTTTTATCTATAACAAACGAGCTTCAAACGAGAGATAATGATATGTAAAAATGTTGCTTTAATCTCAATCTTCAAACAGATATCCAATATAGAGCGTTACTGGTAGTATACCCTAGTTTTTCAAGCGCCTTGGTAAATCTTTATTTTATTTCCACGGAAATTCGATAAAAGAAAAGTTTGTGTAGTCATTTCTGACGATACTGTGTCAATTATTTTTTGGTATACGAACGCATGAGCTTTACCTACGCATATCAAATGCGAAAGTGGATTTGTTCGTCATTTGTTCACATCGATCGTAACGGAGCAACGAAACGGTTAGGTAATTTTTTGTACGGACGAAGATAGTCTAAAAGAGCAGAGGGCAGCGAAGGCTACTTTTCACTATGAGAAAATAACTTTTTCCTTTGAATAAATGAATAATATGAGAATGAAAACGTGGTTAATACTTGATTGACAACGCAGACAGCATAAAAATTTGTATACCTCCGTTTCTAAGAGAAAATGAAAGTGCTAGGAAAGTGGACTCATTTCAAAACCCTGATGATTCGACATTGTGTTGCTCAGTAGCTATTGCGTTTTTTTTGGCTTTTTAACTAAAAATTTTAACGTCTAGTCTAGCGTTACATAATAACGTCAGCGTTACATTCAGCTCGAACATTAGAAATGTGTCCACAATAGACTGCGACGTGTCTCGTTGCTTACTCCGTTTAAATCGTTTTACCTACTTTAAATAAATCACACAGGTAAGTACAATTTTAATGTGACGCGATTAAGGTGCTGTGAGCTTTCAAATTCCAAGAAACGTCCGGTTTTGTCGCAAAGTAGGTAAGAAATAAGAAAAAAATACAGTGGATAGTAGTAGCCTGTTCACCAAAAAGAGTGATTTTAACACAAGTGTTCTTGAATAGAAAATCGCAAAAAAAGTATACGAAAAATGAATCGTCTCAACATTTCGAGCGACAAGTATCGTAATTTTTATACCGATAAAATACGGAATTTATTTCGTAGTTGCTAATGTTGTTTAAATTACATACGATTGTACTTATAGTAAGTTTGTATGCAAAAATTTGTTTCGATTAAATTAAACATGTCCAATATGGAGGCTGATTCGGTCACTGGTCCGGTATCGGATCGGTATTGATAGATTCCACTACCGCACTCCTACAGTGTATATACATAACTAACATGCAATAAGTCGAATAACACGAGTCTGAATTCGCGGCAAAACGCTATGGATAGAAAATACAGTTATTTCGATCCGACGTTCACGAGAACTTAACCGCTGGTAAATGCTAGTAATGATATAAGTAGCTCAATTTCGTTCTCCGACCCCCAAGGCGGTATAGAGTAGTCGGGAACCCATCCAGGGGTGCAGAGTAGAGATCGTTGACCCCGCAGCTGCACCCCGACACCCGACACCCCAGACGCCGTCGCATTATGTCCGAGATACTAGCGATCTATTTAAGACGCGACTCTGCAGTCTACACACAACGAAATTTTAAACATCGTCCTCGAGCTAAATAGGTGTGTGTACAGAAAGCGTCTAGTCACGTTCGGTTCTGTGTTAAAAATCGAGAAACTTTTCTATGACAGTCTACCGCTATTAAATATGTACTGGGGCAAAACACCTGACCTGTAGTTTATTGACTGTCAATTTGTTTTTGATATTCCAATGTGATGTTTTTCTCGAGAGCGGATAGGATTTCGGAATAATGCTCATTTATTCATTCATTTCATTTATTAAACAACGCAGCCTATCGTAAAGTGCACAAACTATAGGAAGGTCAAAAAATACAAATTAATTTTTTTAATTGATTTGGTGTTTTTAAAGTTAATTTTTCTGGAAAAAAAACGTCAACCCTAACCCCAGTTTTTTATTACTGCTAGATAGATATAGAATAATTAACAGTATTAAAAAGTGAAGTAATGCGGTATTTTTTTTTTGGACACTAAGGTATTTCTTGTAACAAAATCTTTTTTTTCTAATTAACAATTATTCTTTCCGGTTTGTTTTTTTTTTTCTTCAATTAATCTAACTAGGTATATGTCATTTATGAACATGTTTTATAAAACCATTACTGGGTATAGTTCCAATCAACCTTTATGGCGGATGTGAACATAGGCACAAGTCGCGTCGCAGTAACCAGTTTTAGGTATAGCGGGACGCAGTGGAGCGAGGGCCATATGACTGAACCTGCGCAAGCACGCCTAAAGCGTTGTACTCCGATCCGCCATAAAGTTTGATTGGAACTATACAAACCGTTAAAAACAAAAATAATTTGAACCCGGTTATGTTAGGTTACGTTAGCTTGGCTAAGGTTCGTTTCGATTTGCACACTGGCGCGTACACGGGAAACATTGGAAACGTACTCCATTCAAATTGATTTTGTCATAGATATTTCGAGTTTCCGTCATTTTACATATGCACTTACGCCGTTCATTTTCGGAATACATTCATTACTAACATTTCATATGTTAAAAAGGCACACTGCATACTATGCGATTAATTAATCTTAAGTATAACCGTATCCTAACCCTACTATATAAAAAGATATCTTTGACTAGGTGGTGAACCCTGCGAGAGGACTGACCGAGTGCGCGCGGTGAGTGCGCATATAAATGTCTACTAGTACGTCTGGATACAATAGACTATTTTCTTTTATACGATAAATTACATGTGTGCTCTAATTTTTGGTGAACACCATCGTTTTTATTTTAAAGTGCGTGGATATCAGGTATTGCGCACGAAACACTGACTAACAGCTATGGCATGTGCCATTTATGTTATCGAACTAAAAATGTATTTTGTCTTCTGGAACAGTCTTGTATTGCATCTCAAATGCAAAACCTGTAAAAAAATTTAAACAAAGTGTACCTAACAGGTATATAAATAAGGCTGTATAGGGTTTAATCGTTCGCCGAAAATGAGCCACGTTATGGATGTGCGTGTCGCATTTTAACGTGACTTTAAATATTCTGAATATGAATTTTCTAGACTGTTCGTATTCGAGATGCTGTTTAAGAGCTCGTTAAAAGTATCGAGCGGCAGCCGCTTTGGTTCTTTGCGTAGCTCGGCGCACCGCATTGCAAGTGGCAACTTTTTATAGCGAACGTAGGGTAAGATTTGATCGCTTAACATATACCTACGGTGTATGGAAGCAGCTTAGATTCAACAAGCATAACAATATACTGACAGTAGTTTTTGTTTTGGCCTGAATCTAGCGTGTGAATCGATAACTGCAAACGACAGAATAAGTAAAAGCACAAATCGTGAACATCGCAATAGCCTAGCGTGGCGTGTCAGTGCGTCACAGCCCGGTATTTTGATGAATGGCATGAAAGTGGGTCGTCACCCCGCCCCCCGCCTAGGCTCGACGGCCCACGCTTTGCTTTCTTGAGACTCGGTAGTGCACAATTTGACGAGCTTTCGAAAAATTGTTTTTAGACTAGTAATTAATATAATTTTCAATTCACGTGAACAACGTAGATTATAAAACTTACAACGACTATTTTAGGACTGAGCTTCATGCTTTGGGCTACATAATCGCATTTCAATATTTACATGTGTAATATTCATGCAGTGAGATTTCGGATCCTTTGATCAGAATTTCCATTACATTACAGATGGTATTCCGAATAAAATAAAATAAAATAAAAATAGAAATGAATTTCTATTAGGGTTTCAGGAATTTGGCGAAACTTGAATTTCAGGAAGCAAATTCTCTGTAGAAAGAAACCAATTCCCTACACAAAAAAAACACGGGTAGCTTACATTTAAAATTGTATCCAAATAATTCCTATCGATATAAGAAATATACCAACACGTAAAGACGTTTAATGATACATTTTTTATTTTAAGTTAGTGTTGATCTCTTGTGATCTGTACAAGTGGCTTCGTTTGATATTAAAATCGTTACTTTTATGTGCGAACATACGACCTAGGTTTAAGCGAAAGCCAGTGGCGTCCCGCCGGCCGCCGTCGTTCAAACAATAAGTGTCCTTTTACAAATTCGCAATACGTGGTGCCAACTACAACTCTCAATCACAATATTCTGTTATGTTCATGCTCGTAACAATAATGTATCGCAAATTGTATACGACCTTGGGCGTTTATTCACGTTTGATTCGCATACTAGCGACCGTCGCAACTGACGTGACTTGTCACGGCAGGGAAAAGAAAGTGAGTATATAGGTATTCTAAAAGATGCCTGCATTTACATGTGCGTAACGAAAACAAAAGATGTTTTAGTAAATCGCTCTTGCCAGGTTTCCTTAGAATACCTATATTTCCTTTTCGCTCTCGCCATCAGTCGCATTTGCCACGATCGACACGACGGTCGCTAACGTGCAAACGAAACGTAAACCAACCTTCCGGGAGCCAATTCACATATTGTTCGAGATTAGAATTGAAATTTGCAAATTTCGATTCTAATCTCAACCTAGTTTCCATTTCTAAAATTACAAGTGATTTGTGAGTCGTAAAGGACCAATCGTTGTATAGTGAGCTACTTTTCCCCGCCAAAATGTGTAAGGATGGGTTGTCCTTACAATTCTGTATTTTCGATCGCAAACAACGAGGCTACGCTGTTCGCAATTCAGCGAATGAAATGCATTTAACGATTGGAATGTGAATTGGCCTCCAGATTACTTCCTCGATATGGCTAGGGGTGCTATATTCTGAAACTGTTTATACAAATCAGCGAAACCACAATGGTGAGCAAAAAAGAGGTGATCAAAATAATAATTTACTACTACTGCGACTTTGTATTGTTTGGCAAAAAATGCCTCGTAAAATAACACAAACGCCACAGCGCCGCGCCGCAAGGCTCTCTCCGTGTAATATTTGGCTCGGATCGAGGTCGAATTCCTAGAACCGGCTAGACCGAGACCAATCTCTTAAACAGTGACAAAAAAAAACGCTACTTTCACGGCGTGCAAGAACAATAACACAGATCGACAATAGACCAGATCGCGTGGCGGATATTGCGCGTTGCTCACAGATACCGCCAAGCCGTGAGATAAAACGGAGCTCCTCCTCGGCGAGGCCTCACGCGTCCAGCGGAACATTACAAATAAAGAACGCGAGAGTCGTGCTCGGCCGGCTCGCACCGCCGCACCTCGCGCGAGTTCAATAGCATACACCGCGACCGTACAAAAAAAAACTATGTACAACAAATAAAAATAACGATCGCAAACAAGTAGTCCCATTGAGCGCAAGAGCAACGGCCTGCGAACTTTTTGCGGTATCCGGCGCATGTAACGGAAGAGCCCGCCTTGTCTACTCGTAAACAAACCGCGCCGGATGCTCGCGACAAATTACACCACTCCCGTAATTTACGTAATTTCGTATGCAATAAATGGTCCAATCTGTTGGTAAACGTCCAACGAAAACGAAATAAAGCGAGTTGAATAGTTCGCGCTACGACTAACTTTGCGACTGCGACGCTGTTAAATATTAAGGTAGTCGGTGCTGTTTCGGAAGTCGCTCGATAATACGGTGAAACGTTCGACCCACATTCTGGTCGTGTTCTACGTATAAAATTTCATCGACAGCGGCATTATAACGAAACTATGAGTGCGAACGATGTTTGTTTAAGTGCGAACTGTTACGCTAAGCCGACAATATAATTTTAACGAAATATCGTCAGCACAGGCCGTTCACCCATGACAAAAACTTCCCAAAAATAGCGATCCCGCCAGGTTTCGTGTTACTAATTTGAAACTCGTCACGTGAAATACTATCTACATACATAGATAGCCCTTGAACCCGATGAATACAAGACAAGGCTAGGCAATAGAACGATAAGGTATTTAAGTGAAAATCAATTTCAAATTTTATAAATCACGTTTTTAATGTAATTTCTATTTTTCCCTGCCTGCAATGGCTGCAATATCTTATAAAATTCAGGCTAAATATAGGTTATAATATGAGTTTTAATATTTGCTAAATTGAACACTAAAATATTGCATCGCGCATTCCGCATTGCTCAAAGAAAATTCAATCGATTATAAAGCTTGTTGTTTTTCACATTTAAGTTAATTTTTTTTCCTTTAAACTATAAAGCATAAGTTCTCTAGTGTTTTCACTCGACTTTGGATTAAATAAGCTTAAGACTGCTAAAATGTTTGAGTTAAAATTCAGTCCATTACGTTAAACGTAGGTGCTTTTTCGTAGTTTCTGGCAAAACGTTAGCTTATAAGTGTTATATTTTTTATTATATAATTTATAATTAAGTTGTCAAAATTCTATTGTGAGCTGACATGTGATGTGCTACGAAAGTATTGCTGCTATTGCGGCGTTGGAATAGGTAATTTTATAATTCTATAACTACTTGTGAGAACCTCTAATTGGCTTCCTGTTTTTAGTAATGTTTACTATAAGTATTGTGTAGCTGTTGGTTTTCCTAAGATAATAAAAATAAAAAAATTTAAAAAAAAATTATATAGGTATTTGGAATGTGCTATTTACCAGCTTTTATTCGATATCATATTGTTACAATAATAAAGTATTTCTTTTCATTTCTTTTTTATTTCACAGGTGCCATATTTAAATATTACATAGCCTATGTCACGTCGCTCCCACAATTATGAGGAATCCAACGACGCCTCATATGTTGAAATCCTTTAAGCCGTTTAGGCTACAGAGCGTTCCAAAAAATATATACATACAGTCGAAACATATTTACCTTGCGCAGTCGGTTAAATGTTTATACGAGTATTATGTGGTAGTATAGAACTGTCGATGTGCGAGTCCTACGCGCATTTACCCGGTTTTTTATTATTAGGGGTGAAAGAGGTTTCCGCTACATAAGCGGAAACGACATGTTTTAAAGTAACTGAAACGTCACATTACTTTTCAGTAAAAGTTCAGATTCAATTGGAAAGAAAATCAAGGAACAAGTAGCGAAAAGGTTCATTATGAAAAACTTGTAAAAAAAATATTTGCAACATCCAACTTGCTATCGACAAATTGTCATTGTTAACTTTGAATTCTAGATTGACATCACGTGGTTTATTTTTACCGCGGTAATCACTTTCCGTGTAATTTTTATTTTGTGATAGCCTAATGTTATTTACACAGAAAAAAGTATTTCTTGAACCAAGAAAATATTGTTTCGTATATACAGAAGAGAATATCCTCTCAAAATTACACCATACTTGCAAAATACGTTGAATTTTATTATTACGAAGTACTTATGAAATTAACTTATACAATCTGTCATATTTTCACGCGAAATGAGCTACTTAGAGGCGACATTGACGTCGCATAGCCCTGCGAAAGCTGATTGCTTTTTGTTTTTGACTAAACCAACAAAGCTTTCATGGTTGTCGCTTTTTCTCGGTAGATGCGTCTTGCGTTCTGCTATTATCCACATGTATTCTTACCGCCATTGCGCCGGTCGGCAGCGGCGTCGGCATGGACGGCAGCCGCGGCGCAGAGCAGCAGCAGCAGCGCCGCCGGCCACCCGCGCCTGGGCCTCATGACGCCGCAACTGCGCTGCCACACGACATCACCGTCACTACAACAAACACGAAACATAGTTAGACATGGTTATTCGAAGTATTACACCGATTGTAGCCTTACGCCAATACATCTCACCGCGCATGTAATTCTGTCCAAGTCCATAAGTATAAGAAATACACATAATTGCCGTCGTCTTATTTATTGAGTGTCCAGTAAAAGAAAGAAAAAATTTATATAGATGTTAGCATTGTTCTATTTAAAATTTTATACGACTACGGCTCGAGCCCTTTTTAAAGGCATTTAACTATCCTGTATGATCTGTGTATCTATTTATGTCGTACCAAACTACTCAACTATCTTATTTTCTGCCACGTCATCTCTTAGAAAAATCGTAGTAAAAAAAACACCCTTGAAGGTATAAAATTGAACGAATTTAATTTTTAGATCATCTTTGATAACGGGTGGTAAAACGTCTATATCTAATATATAAAATTCTCGTGTCACAGTTTTCGTTGCCATACTCCTCCGAAACGGCTTGACCGATTTCGATGAAATTTTTTGTGCTTATCCGGTATCTATGAGAATCGGCCAACATCTAATTTTCATCCCCCTAAATGATAGGGGTAGTCCACCCCTAAATTTTTTTTTTAATTTTTTAGACAAAATTTTTAATTTCTATTTTTTTATGATACAACATACAAAAATACATACAACCCTAAATTTTCACTTTTCTATCACCAACCCCTATTTTTTAATAGCCATTTTAGTAATCACAGTTTTCGTTGCCATACTCCTCCGAAACGGCTTGACCGATTTCGATGAAATTTTTTGTGCTTATCCGGTATCTATGAGAATCGGCCAACATCTATTTTTCATCCCCCTAAATGTTAGGGGTAGTCCACCCCTAATTTATTTTTTTTTTAGACAAATTTTTTAATTTCTATTTTTTTATGATACAACATACAAAAATACATACAATCCTCAATTTTCACCCTTCTACGATCAACCCTTATTTTTTAATAGCCATTTTAGTAATTTAATAATTGCATAACTAAATATTATTTCGCAAAAGTGTAATTTATTTAATTAAGACTGACAGAAATTGTTGAAACGATAAATATTTGTGTTACGGGAACGAAAACGGGAAAGGGAAGAACGGGAAAGAGTTAAGACTGAAACAAAAAAGTTGTACTTGATGAGAATGGAAACAAAAAGGAAATGAGACCAGGGCCAGGAACGGAAACGATAAAATATTTATGCGATGGGAACAAAAACGGGAAAGGGAAGAACGGGAATGAGTTAAGACGGAGATAAAAAAGTTATTTTTGATGAGAATGGAAACGAAAACGAAGCTACACTAGGGCCAAGAACAGAAATAATAAAGTATTTTTGCGATGGGAACGAAAAAATGAAAGGAAGAACGGGAATGAGACAAGACTGAGATAAAAAAAGTGATTCTTATGAGAAACGAATACTACCCGTGCGAAGCCGGGACGGGCCGCTAGTGATTTATAATATAAAGCACGCAAGATCTGCCCATCTAACCCTCTTAACTACTTCTACGAATATTTTTCTACAGTTTCTCATTTCATAATAAAGGTACGGTATACAGTTAAGTTGTCGTGATAGCCGAGTGGTAGCGAGCTTGCCTCTTGTTTACAAGGTCGTGGTACATGCTCTGGGATTCGAAATCCCCAGGGCAAATGAGTTTTTTCTAACGCATGTACTCTGTGCCTCGGAGAGCACGTTAAGCCGTCGGTCCCGCAACAGATGGCAGGGTAACCTAACCGTATGGTATACGGTTATACGGTTAGGTTACCCCCTAACCTCAGTCCACCCTGACCTTTCTACCAAGCTTTTTTACTGCACATGCATAATACGTCTTCTTTTTCTATTACCTATCCTTTTAAGTTAGTAAGAACAACGCCATTTATGTAACGCAATCCTGATTACTGAATAAAAATGGAGCGTTCATCTTTAAAAGTATATATATATATAAAGTATGTATGTAAAGTATGTAAAAGTATGTATATATACTAATGCCCTTAGTTATACGATCATCTGTAATAAATATTTTCTGTTTTGTATAAATAAAATAACTACATTTTAAGTTCTTTAACAGAAACGTATCATACGCGCTTAACGACACCCTTTAAACCCAGCCTCAAAAACAGCTTTTTGACGCCTTTCATCAAAAAGCTGTTTTGGAGGACACTGACACGTATTTAAAAAAAAAAAAACGGCAATAATATGATTCTTAATGTCCTTTATGTGTATGATGCTTCTTGGGTAATCAACATGTCAAGTATATCTGTTACGCGGGCACTTTAAAAACATCGATTTCACTGCTACACTACAAGTACTGTAAAGAAATAATGTGAAGTGAAAGCTTTGTGATACATAAATTTTGCAAAGCTTTTACTTTATATTTATTCTATATAATTCTTTTCGTAAATCGTAAACATCCGATATGTGGCTCATAAACAAAGAGTGTTGTTGTATTCACGAGGCCTATTTGACCTGCTCCAAGTGGTCCAACCTTATAAAACTCATATTGCAATAAAGGGCAAAAAGTAACACACAACAATTTTTTTTAAATTAAATTTTGGTACAAGTTTTAAAGGATTACAATAAGTTACCTAATTTTTAGAAACTGTACTTGAGCCAGTCTGGTTTTAGTATATGTTCAAATATCAATATACTCGTATTATGTAGTTAACTAAATTATTGTGATTTTGTGGGTTGGGATGTTATTGTGCTGAGCAGTTCATTTGTAGTTTTAGTTTTGGTTACTTTTGCATGGACCCCGGTATAATCTCAATTTGGACAGACAAAGAAAGCAGTCTACCTGAAAAGCGAACAGAAGAGGAATCGGATTCTGAGAATGATCTTAAAATACTTCTGCGACACGATATCGTACAGCCAGACGACTTCACGTACATTGGTGATTGTGAACGTCTCAAATTACAAACGCGGCAATGCGACGGGCGTCACGAGCACTTTGCGTTGTCGGGGGCGAAAAGGGGTGGGTTATTAAATTAGTTTTTTGTTCAGTTCTTGTGTGTCATACTTAAATTTACTATAATGAATAAAATAATTTACAAACTAAAACAAATAGAAAAATTAAAGCATGGTCCAGATAATTATGGTATGTCAATTTATCAGACACAAGTGAAGATGAAAGCAAGTCTGCCAAAATTAAATATTTTAATTACTTTCAGAAATCTATTATGAAATAAATAAATTACAACAGAGTAGCTCAAGCTGCAATAGTTTGTGGAGGCAAGAAAGAAGCAACGATTGACTTACTTCTTTTGGAATAATATGCAAAATGAGACTGGGTGTTTAACGCCAGCGCACAGTTTATAATTTTATTTGTCATGCTCTTAGTTCAAGGGAACCATGGCTACAAAATACGGTTGGAAAAAGAGCAAGAGGCTATAAAACATTTTGTAAATGTTACTGGATTGACAATCTCGCCTAGTAGACTTTTGTGGATAAGCAAGACATCTCGCACACTGACATCCCAAGGCAGAGCTTGTATTATGAGTACTGGACAACTGATAAAATACCTGAATCAGTTTGATTACCACATTAAGGGTGGGGGGTTAGAGGGGGGGGCGTTTATGATAACTGGGCGAAGATTTGTTATTATGTCATCTGGACTGAAAGAGCATTTAAAGGAAAAAATTGAAAGGGGTGACGAATTTTGGATATTATATATAATATTGAAAAAATTAAAGGATTTTTATTTTAACTATGTAGTTAATACATTCCATAGTTACATAAAATAAAATAATATAATAGATATAAATGAAAATTAATTAATTTTCTGTTTCCTTACATTTTGAGTCTTTGTTTAAAAAATTTACACTAAATAAATAAATAATATTTATTGTTTTTTTCCTCCTTTTTCTCTACCCCAATATCGATATGTGAATAGTCAAACGATAACGGCTCATAGCCTAGTTGATACATCCTTCCCCCAACCCGTAAATGTATGAAAAAAAGAATTGCATAAAAATGAACAAACCTACAAAATACGCTCCAAAACTGCTTTCGGGCGATGCCTTAAATACTCCTCAAAATTATAATAAAAATTGCTGTGTTTTTTAATATCAGGAATTAGGAAGAAAATACCTGCGTTTTTATTTATTTTATAATGTTACCAAAACAAACCTTTCTACTGATGTAACGAAAATTCAAATAAATGTCAATCTTAGACCGTGAATTATAAGGTGTTTAGCATTGAAACCAAATATAAAAACATACCGACCTAGACATTGTCTCTCTGATTTAAGATGTAAAAAATTATTAAATTCTATAAAGTTTTAAGGAGGTTTGGAAAAGGCATCTTCCGGAAGCTGTTTATGTATGAGATTTTTCTAGAATCCTGCCTATGTTCTTAAGAATATTATAAGTATTTTGCGAAATATAACCTCTTAAAGTTAAAATGTGTGTTAACTTTTTAACCGCGATATTAAAAAATTCCAGTAGACCAGTAGTAGTAGAAAATTCCACTGGTAAATCTAAATTTTACAGTATATTTGAAAAAAAAAAGAAAAACATGTGTGCAATTCACACGTGGTAGATGTGAAACCTTCAAAAATTTTGTGCGTAATAGAACTATCATTTTTCACATTCAACAACGCTTTTCGGCGTGCACGAAATTTACGAACACGTTCCGTTGAACTTTTTGCTATCTTTTTAATCTTGTTTTCCCATTTTTTTCAATAATCGCGACAATATTATGCATTTGTTTTCGGCATATTTGAAGAATTTTATTATAAATATACGTACACGTATACAAAACACCACGGTTGTTGTGATGCTTTTTCTCAAGCTTTGTACTACACATGCGCGCACAAACACGTATTAACACACGTACAACGCTGAGGCCCAAGCGAACTCCCACTATGCCTTGGTAGACACGAGTAGACAGGGTACGGCAGAGCACAAAGAGAACCACGAATATAAGAAACACTGTATGATGCTTCCTATCTCATTTTCTCCTACGTTAAATCTTATGAATTTATGTGCCTGTCTCATTTTACTGTCACTTTTTCGTTTCATCGATTTTCAAATTATAACGATGCTAAAGATGTTTTCACTTCAAAATCTAGAAAAATATATTTGATTGTAGTATTAAAAACACTTTCAATGAAAATTGTAAACAAGATACATCTTGTTTTTGAGATATCTGCAATTTTCAGTTACAAAATTACTTAGTATTAGATAGCTCAGTTTTAGATATGGAATTATATACATACGGTGAATTTAGAGTAGGTAACATAGTAGGTATGACCAAAACGTCAAAACACGAAAAACACGGTGCAAAAGCACAACCATGTTTCACGAAAAACAAAGGACATCATCACACGACTACGAACCAAACTAGTGTTAGTAGTAAACAGAGACCGGATTATGCCACGTTCGCGTCTCATAGTGACTTCATTCATGAATAGATTTTTCATTGATGACGGTCCGTGCACGGCTAGCGCAATAAATGGTACAAAGAACGACAGTAATTAGCGTGGGAGCCCGCGGCGTTCCCACGCGGCGGCACCGGCGACGCAAGCGGCGGCGCCTAAACCCAAATATCAATTAAACACGACCACCGACTAAAATAAACCGATCGCCAATTTAGTTCGACTTTGCCACGTGATGAGGAAAAACAACAACATTGTCATTAAATTCTTTACCAGGCTTAATAAGGATATTATGTTGTACACTTCTTCCTATCGAATCATCTCACTGACTTTTTCACATTTTGTGAAAAAGTCCATAAGTATACGTAGTTATATACAATACCGCGAATGTTAAGATGCACCAAATGTACGTTGAAAATCACCAATTTCGTTGGTCTAAGACCGAAATATTTTAGTTTTTTATGTTAACACACACCAAAACCATTCAGTGTATCTTAGGAACATCAATTTCATTCAGAAATCATTTCAATTTTGAACATTCTTCAGTGCTTGTTCGGGAAGCGTAAGACTATCATTGCATTCATGCATTTTATTTTATAATTAACTAGCGACCCGCCCCGGCTTCGCACGGGTAGCTGAGCATATAAGCCGTAGTGTTTTTTTTTCTGTCGTAGTGTCATATCAGCTTGTTGCCTTGAACATGTGGAATAGATTTAATTTAGATTCATATGTAACGTAATTTCATTCTACTTGGAGTATTTTTAATGTATTTTATTTCCAATTCTGTAAATATTTGAAAAAGTATATTCAAAAATATTTCTTTATATATAACATTAATAACTTCTGCCTAACCACACGTGTCGCATCGGTATGGGGACGACGACGCCGCGATCGCGTCTACTCTCATCGTGAGTACGTGCTGAAAGTGTAACTAAACCATAATTAAACAAAAATTCAAAAATGCCGTCGTGCGTGCTAAAAACATGTAAAAATGAGTCAACTTCGAATAAAAAAGGTAGTGGCGTAACTTATCATCGGTAAGTAAGCAAACCATCAACTAAAACCAATCAAAACAAATTTTCGTCTTTTGCCGCCATTTCTATATGAAAAGCATAGATTATGAAGAGTGAACCGTACAGTTTGGATACGTATGTATAAAATGTTGGGGAACTTATATATGACTTAGGTGTAACTGATTATTTTTTTGTTTCTTTATTACTCAACCTATGCTATCTGTCTTTCTGTCTGTCACAGAGTATTTTTCAGTCAGAAACTAACTAAGCTAATTTTGTTCAAGGTTAAGTAAAGTTTACATCACATTGCAACGATGATTTTCATTGCACTTCGTTAATTTCTTTAACGATAAGGCAAAGTGAGATAAAGTGTCGGGTGAAGTTAGCGCAAGCACATATTCTAGTATTTATATTCAGTACCAATTACAGTTTAATATGTAATTGTTTTATGGGGAAATAAATATACACAATATTAATTGAAATAGACATAGTAATTAAAGCCATCAGTTTTACCTCTTCCAATTTATTTTACTACGCTCCCTTACATTACTCAATTCAATAGGCAGAATATAAACAAAGCGTCGCATGTCGCCTCTGTGACGATGACATCGCATATCTATGACTCATTAGTACGACTTATTTAGCCGCCTCACGTGCACCCCGCACTGCTCACTGTTGCACACGTATGCACTGTTCGCGTGTTACATAGTAATACTATTTCTATGTTTCTATGCGCCGCACCCGGCCTCTTGTCGCGCGATAGTTTTTATTTCGTGATAATTCCTAAGATATTAATTTAATTTGTACGGTGTAAAGGGTAATAATAATCTGCATGAAATGCTAAAGGTAAATCACGTATTTACTGTACTGTAATACTGTATCCGTATAAATTGTTTTCCAATCATCTCATCATATGACACCATTTTTTAAAACATAAAAATAGATATAGTAAGCTATCCATAAAAGAAAGACATATGCCATTGAGGACTTTTTTTGTAGTTCTATATAAAAAAAAAACAATTCCTCCATACATTATTTTGTTATATCTCAAAAGGATTAGGCAGCATTTTCGATGGAAGTTCCCATCCGGCTTGATTTTTTTCCGACTGCTTCAACAATAATCGTCATATTTCAACAAATTTCTACAAAACATTAATAAATTATGTATGTAAACCTTTCTCTTGAATTACTCTGTCCATTGGTGTCAATAATATGCCAATCCGTTCGGTAGTTTCTGAGTTTATCGCGTTCAGACAGACAGACAGCCGCGGCGGGGGACTTTATTTTATAATATGTAGTGATATCCAATTGATTAACTAATTTTAAATTAATTGAAAGGCTTCCGGGTGGCTCGTCGCTATGCTTCGTTCCTCACTTTGACACACATTTGATTGTCATACCACTCTTCTTTGCGATATTTCTCTTTCTCAGACTTAATTATATATTTTTTTATTATTATTTCGGCTTTCAAAGAACTTTTTTATATATCATAAAGGTTTTCACTTTGCCATTCAAACACGCTGTTTATATTCATTCGTTAGTGAAGAAGTGTTAGAATTACAGAGCTGTTTCAGTATTAGTCTTCTTTACTATATTCATAGCGATTTGTAGAAAATAAAATACTCGCTCATCTCTCTCTGAATTTTGAGTTTATACAAAATCTTGGTTCGTTGCTAATACCGTTTTTTTTATAACGGGTACATCACAACAATGTCTAGGTCCCAAACTAAGCATTAGCTTGTGTTTTGGGTACCAAGCGAGGACACCACACTTACATTCAAACTTTATGGCGGGTCCGAAAGTAGGCACAAGTTGCGTAGCAATAACTAGTTTTAGGTGTAGCGGGACGCAGTGGAGCGAGGGGTATGTGATTGTACCTGCACAAGCACGCTTATAGCGTTGTATTCCGATCCGTCATAAAATTTGACGCAATGGAGAAGTTTCATTATGTTCAAAATATCGTATTTAAGTCGATAGAATTGAAATATAGACCAAAACTAATAAGACAGTGAAAGTTTTTTTCAAATCCGTCAATAAATGACTGAGAAATAAATTATTTAAATTTATTTATTTTCGCGCAGTTTGACTGGTGGCCTCTCACAGCCTGTGACGTCACATTGCCTACTTGATCGAGTGTCGCGTCGTCTCACTGCACCACAAATTATGCCGTCTTTGCTGTTGTTATTATTATACGAACTAAGTTCCTATATTTCATCCAAGTCTATGATATCTTATGTTTCTTTATGTAATAGGCACCTAGTTAAGTTTTATATGATTACAATGGAACAAGTTTTTGTAAAAGGACAAAGTGATCATTTGCGTAAAATTGATATTTTCACTGTGATGGACTTTTTTCTTCAAATCCGTCTTATGTCAGTGAAATAAAGGATTTAAACTTTTCAAGTACGTATCTTCCTGCGTAATTATCTAAAGTCTGGTTTTTAGGGTACCGTATTTCAATAGGAAAAAAACGGGACTCTTATAAGATGTCCATCCCTGTCCATCCGTCTGTCTGTCCAGACACTTTATCTCGGGAACGGGTGTGGAGTTGAAATTAAAACTATATACTCAGGTCTACAGTACCTCGAAGTTGTGAAAAAAACTTCTAAATCAACGTAAAAAAGAAACGACCGTTTATGCCGCAAAAAAACGTATATTTCGACATTCTTAAAGGAATCAAAATTTATAGGATACTTTCCATTGACCCAGAACTATGAAATTTGGCAAGTAATACCGTCCTATACTACAAGTATAGAGAAAAGTTTCAAAACTACACATTTGTAATAAATTCATGAAAACACCAGATGAAACTAAATTAAAAAAAAAACGGACAAGTGCGAGTCGAACTCACCCACCGAGGGTTCCGTACGAATTTGTATGTACATATGACTGCGTACACCGTTGCTGAACCTCGACGATTGATTATAAGTACGTGTAAAACAAACTGAACAAGTGCGAGTCGGACTTGACAACCGAAGGTTCCGTACAAATAAATAAATTTGTACTATATGAATTCATACCTACTCTGTACGGAACCCTCGATGGGCAAGTCCGACTCGTATCTGTCCGGTGTTTGGGCTTGCTTGATTCGTTTTAACAACAACAACGTCTGGTTTTAGGGCATTGGTAAACTATTATAAAAATAAATAGGTACACAAATGTCTATAATAACCATATCAAATTTTAACTTTGTTGCGTTAAATAATTTGTTTTAACGTCATAAATGCTAAAGAATAACATTACTAAGAATAAAATTATTAATAACTCTTTTTTTAATCTATACTAATATTATAAAGCTGAAGAGTTTGTTTGTTTGTTTGTTTAAAAGCGCAAATCTCAGGAACCACTGGTTCGAATTGTAAAATGCTTTTTGTGTTGGATAGTCCATTTATCGAGGAAGGCTATAGGCTGTTACTACATCAGCTACGACCAATAGGAGCGGAGCATCAATTAAAAATGTTGCAAAAACGGGAAAAATTGTTCCTTTTGAGAGCTTCCGTCGCGCGCGCTGCGTAAACGGTTGATATTAAGTAAAAATCATGTATAATGGAATTGTTCCCCTTTAAAAGTCCTAACCAAAAGTCCGCGACAGCATATGTGTTTCTTTTAAGGTTGACTTACTATAACCTTTTTTATGGCAATCAAATTTGTTCGAACATAATGCACTAATTGCGAAGATGTTTTTTAAACATTATAATGACCCTTATCAAATTAAATACGTTGGTTGTCTTAAGCATTTCATGCATATTATAATTGCTCTTTACACCAAACAATTTAAATTAATATCTTAGCAGTTTTATATGTATATATATATATATTATTATTATCAAAAAAATGAAGAGAAAAATGAAGAGAATTGGGATTCGGACCGTAAATAAATATTTTACAGTCGACTATAAATATTTATTACGACTTACTGTCTATTTTAAGAGACAATCGCCCTTCATATTCTAAAGTGGCTTTTTGGTTGTGGAAGTTTTGAATGATAAAAGAATAACTATACGTTTTGTAGCTGGGACTCTGCACATTTCGTTCGGTAAGTTCAATACATTTTAACGGACGAGTTACACTTCACAAAGGTTTCTGTACGATGGATGTCCAGAATGTTAACAGACAACCACAGGAAACTACGAGTTCAAATTCCGAAAATAATTTGGTTATAATGAACACCGATGAAGATCTGTTTCTACGAAGATATGAATTTTCACGCATGTTTTGAAATAGGTATCTAGTTTTTCTTTTCTATTATTCATTGAAAAACGTGTGGAAATTTGTGGTGTACAGAATTCGACATGCACTTCTTCTCTGGTTAAGAGTAAAGACACGAGCGTGGCGTTAGTTAGTAGTTAGGGAAATCGTGCCTACCAGGATGCATCGAAGCAGCGTAGCGTGGCGTCCCTTTGCGGAGGGCGGGAGGGGCCGGTTTCCCGCGGCGTGGCGTGCACCTGAGCGTTGTTTACGGTGGTCGGGGCCTGCGGGGGGGTGACGAGGTCGGCGACCGCGTGCCGCACCACGCCGACATATTTTGGTAGTAAATAATAGACACCGCAGCCCGCAGCGCAACGCAACACGATCGATTCCGCTCCGGCTCAGTGCGGCGGCGCGCACCTCTCGCTGCCGCCGATACCCGATGCCGCCCAAAACATTGCAACCTCCACGCGTCCCCGACCAACGCTCGCCGCCGCCGCGCCGGCCCGTGCCGCTATGTCAGCCCGACCTGGCCACCCACGCCGCCCCCTAATGTCAAACTCGCAATGTAATTTTAGCTTTGTTTGTCAACTTGTACATATTCACGCATTCTGCAATTGCGGATAATACGAGGGGCAGCGACCACCTTGACTAAATACTACGTCTAGCAACACGTGGCAATGTAACCTCTTCTTTAACGTTAGAACAGATTAGGTATGTTCCCTGATCCTATAACTGGCAATAAGATTACAGGGATAGACTTTAATATATAGGGATGTCAAAATAAATCTCTATAAGTTTAAATTATTTACTGTCGGAATACAACACGCAATCAGTTTGGTTAATGTAAATTCTTGAAAGAAGCGCTTCGGACAAAAAAATCCCAACTTTATGGCCGATCCGAACATTGTTTCGTGTAGTGTCGCAGTAGCTTTTAGATTTCAGTGGGTTTGCGACATGACACAAACTTGCATTCGCCTGGTATTCAGAACGGACATAAAAGGTTTGATCGGTCTGTACTCGGCAAATTTGGCCGAGGTGAGTAACATCATCCGGTCATCCACATTTTCATCTGACTGACTACACAAGGACCTCGGTCAAGGCACAAAGCAACTTCGTGTGCGTGGAAGTGCAGTTATATTTTCAAAGCAGCCGTTTTTCTTTACAGCAATATTTGTATACTATATAAGTGTGTAAGTCGGTGGTGTAAGCCATAAAAATAATAATATCTGGGACTTCCCACACAGCGCCATCTAGTCCCAAAGTGAACAAGTATTATGGTTGTATTATGGTGTACTAAACAACTGCTATACATACTTAAATCTTCTTTTTTTAAATATAATAATAATCATAACAATAATTAATAATTACTACTTACTAGGAAATGCCACAACTCTGTACGAAGGGAACGTCATTGTACTGGCGCCCGAGAACTGCAGTGGAAGCGAACTGCATAATGTTTATCTAAGTATCGCATAGTAGGTAAACAAACATTACGCTAACTCACCGGATCGAAGTGAATGTGTTGCACGGGTACAAGCACACTGCATTGCTTTAATAACTGTTACCTAAAAATTTGCGTATGAAACCAACAAAACTACCAATTTCAATATTATCACGCAAGATTAAATTTTATTAAAATATCAATAACAATTTTGACAACCTGTCATTTTAATTTTTTTTTTTTTACTCTTTTATCCTTGATGTTCAGGCAAAGGCAAGGAAAAACGTTATAATGTTTTAATGCAACCATAAATGCAACGCTTTTGGGCATAAAGGTATAAATACTAGCGTAAGAGAGGAACACAGTGTGCGAATGACATCCAGCTCTTTGCGGAAATCCTACATGCGAGAAAGAAATGCAAGAAAATTTGTCATAAAACCTCTTTGAACACATTTAGTCTTCATTAGGCACTTGTCAAAATAAGGTCCAGCTTTGTTTTCTATTTTGTGTTATAATCGTTTTGAATTCTACAAAAATTAATTCTTGTGATAAAAATGGTGTCGTGTTCAGTTTTAAATTGCACTGTAACATATGTTAATAATCCAAATAAAGAGACATTTCACCGGTAAGTACTGCCAATAACATATTGTTATCTTAATGCTTATTTTTATAAAAAGCGATCCTAAATTTACTTGGTTATACATCAGTAGTATACGGTAAATACTTTATTTTGTAAATAATTTGTTATTTTAAACAATTATGTGTACGATACAAAAATATTGTGTAAAATTACAATCAAACAATTTAGCATAGGGATTCCACAAAATCTATCGATATGTCGATATTTTCAAATATAAATATTTTGTAAATTTGATATTACCTAATTGCACCTGTTCCACTGGAATGATGTTGTTAACTGTTTTTAAACATATTATGAGGTTTATTTAGCCTGGCAGCACATTGTAAGAGAAAGTATGACATCTATACATATATACTACACATAGGGTATATATGTAAATACAAGACTTTTTCAAATGAAAATATAAGATATATACACAATTAATTTTAATCGTTATTTATTTATGATTTAAAATCTGATGCTCTATTTAATTTTAATCGTTATTTATTTATGATTTAAAATCTGATGCTCTATCTGCTCTCTGATTAAGAACGTCGTAAATAATTTAACTTTCAATGACGAAGTAACTGTATACAATAATTTAACCTCAATTTCCTCCAAGAAACTGCGGTGTTAAAAAATGATTCGTGCTAATGATGACTATTTAATAATATCCAGGTTTCCTGTAAACGCAATTACCAAAGAACAATGGATAAGAATGTTAAATAGAACAGGTTGGACGCCTCAAAAACATTCTTTCATTTGCAGTAGACATTTCAAGGAAGACTGTTTTGTCCAACGAAAGCACCGACGACTTTTGAAGAAAGGATCCATACCCACTGAATTCGTGCCGGTAGCGGTTTCTTTCTTTTTCATATGTGCTTACTTAGTATATTAAGTAGTATACTAACGCCGTAGTATATACTTAATATCTAAGATCAGAGCATTTATGCCAACTGTAATTTCTGTACAGGTCAATTTGAAGCCCAAGCGATCGGTGTCAGCCTACGTTTACCGGGATATATCACCAGAACCTTCAACTTTAGAGCCTAAACCTTTGAGTCCACGAAAAAAAAAATAATTAACAAATGTTCACAATTAAAACAAAAATTAAAAAAGAAACAACAAAATATTCGAAATTTAAAAACTAAGTCTAAAAGACTACATACAAAAATAATAAAAGCGGAGGCAATAATTGAAGACTTACAAAAACGTTCAAGCTTAAAAGACAATTTAAATGAAATAACTGCTGAATTTAAATAAATTCAGTTTCATGTGTCCGGTGTTTGAGCTTGTTTGATTCGTCATAACAAGTACTCTGGTTTTTTGGGTGTTATTAAACAATTATAAAAATAAATGGGTCATCCTATTTTCAAATGTATATATTCTATGTTACAAAATGTCCTCTTACTTTAGAATTATTTTTGATGACAATTTCTTATAAATCTTCTGGATTTTACATGATTAATTGGATTAATTATTGCCTATTTTATGATTGAAATCCGAATCTTAAGTGTTTTTTAGATTATTCAAGGTTAAAGAATAAAAAAAGTTTCGAGTACATTTTAATTTCAAACAAAATTATAATGTCTCACTATGGCTTTGACATCTTTGAAAATTTGTAATAAATGTATTTAACGCCTTTCAATTTTTCTAATTATTGACTTATGTAAACAATTAGCTTTAAATTTATAATTCTAAATCGGATTTGATGTTTAGCTTCTTATTCAATTTTTTTACAAAATTAAAAGTTGTGTCCCGTATTTTTCTTCTCGTTCGTTACTTTTGCGTTCGTTACGTTGATAAAGAGATAAAAACTATGAATAAATAGAACGCGCTTTTAATTTTTTGTGTAGGCAATACTGTGCTGTCAAATACAATTGACAGCGACGAACTGTCATTTCCCGTTCGTTAAAAAATAGAGGTCTAAGTGGGTGTATGTGAGAGCAAATCGTTATTTACGTATTATTATTTTCTCATTAGTTACATACCATAAATATATCGGTAAGTTATTAACCTATTTATTAATGTTCTTCATTTGAATTTATATATATTTTCATAAAAATTCAATAAATTACAAGTAAACATAACCGTTTTTTTTAAGATTATTTTTTTCGAAAGTTCACGATCCCGTTCGTTATATGTTCGTTATGTAACGAACGGGAACGCGACTAAATCTGCGTTCACACCAAATGATATAATGGATATATTTTAATTAAAGCTAGAAAAAATTAAATTAAAATCTGTGTCGAATAAGATTACCTTTTAAATATGTACTCTTTGAATGCTATTTCTAAACAGAAGAAAATGTCAGGATTTATTATGGTTTCGTAGCCAAATGGCAAAAACTGAACCCTTATAAAATATTTCTGTCTGCCCGTTGGTCAGTCTGTCTGTGTATTAATTCGAATATCGGAGGGTGTCATTTTAAAGGTATTTGAACTTTTTTAAATTATTTGAACTATATCCCATTTCCAAACCACACTATCTAAACATCTGAAAAGATATCTAGATATTAGCATTTAATAAAAACTCTCCACAGAAATCGTTTTGAGTAACTTGCATTAGCAACTTCAGGAGATACGGGTAACTTAGTTTTCGTCAAATTGATTTCACAGAAGTCCTGTACAAGTTAATACATAGTATAAATCTAATATATAAAATTCTCGTGTCACGGTGTATGTAATTGAACTCCTCCGAAACGGCTGGACCAATTATGATGAAATTGTGTGTGCTTATCGAGTAGGTCTGTGAATCGGCTAACATCTATTTTTCATACCCCTAAGTGGTAAGGAGGGCCCACCCCAAAATTTTATTTTTTTATTTTTTGGACATTTTATTTTTAAATTTTTTTTATAATATGGCTTTAAACAATACATACAACCTTAAATTTTCACCCTTCTACCAGCAACCCCCTTTTTTAATAGCGATATTTATTTCATTCACATTGTTATAATTCGCCGGGACAGCTAGTAAAATATATAAAATTATTACTAATTGATTGTTACCTAATCATATTGAATAGTATGGTCCTTTAAATGGCACCTGATTTTTAATGTTGTAGATATCGTTTACAAATGCTGAGCGCCAAAGGCGCTATCGGGAACGACTTAAACAAACTCAACCAGAAAAATATGAGGAACTGAGAAAAAAGCATGTGGAAAGAATAAGAAGGAACAGGAAAAAGATATGTGATCTTACAGAAGACGAACAGAGAGAACAAAGACGGGTAAATTTATTTTAGCAGCTTTCAAAGGAGGAAAAAGAAAAACTATTACCTTTAAATATGTCTGTATGGTTGATGAAATTGATGGTGATGACATTAAGGTCATTGCGTTCAAAATGTGGACTCCACATGTACTTTGTTCTCTCTTCAAGCAACTGATATAAGCTACATTTCAAGAGATCAAATACTGAACGTGCTCAATGAGCCGACACTGACTATGAAAGGACAGCGGATGTATTATAAATTCGATAATATAATAGACTTAAGCGAGAGTTTTTGATTTTCTAATAACTTTGATGTCATTGATTATTACTGATTGTGTGTTATTTAGTCGTTTTAATAGCTTATTAAATAAATAAAACCTTTTTTTAATGTAATTCTCTTTTATTAATTATACCTTACAATTAGTTTAGATGATTAGGTATATTATTCTCTTTACACTTGCAACATCTAGAAATTTATGATTTTTAATAAGCTTATAGTCTCGCACATAGCTTAATTTTTATTTATTTAATTAGGTTAGAGCATAAGTTACAAACTATTTGGCCAAAAATTGCTTCCTATTACTCGCTATTCCTAAACGTATCAATGTAGCAGTAATTTGAAAAATATATATTGACACATTGTTTCAAACTGGTCGCAGTTTTTTCTTAATGTGACAAATTTTTCTCGTACGTGTATTTTGTGACTAAATACGCTATTTCCAACAAATTATATATATTTTTAAAGATATAGGTATAAAAATATGATTTTTTAATTTTGACCAAATAATATATGGAACTCGTGCGCTAAAATATGCTACACTATAATCAATAATGTATTATTATTTATGAGTAAAAGCTATGTAAACTTAAACACAACATCTTCCTTTGTAAAAACAGTCATTTGAAAAAGTCGTTGTTTTAGAACTAATATGAACGAAGCCTTTTATTTCCCGTTCGTAACGTGTTCGTTACATTCCCGATCGTTTCTCGTTCGATACTTTATACAATTGAAACTAGGATGACCCAAATAGGTACACAAATGTCTTTAATAACCATATCAAATTTCAGCTTTTTAGCATTAAATAATTTACTTTTAGACTATATTTTTCAAGATTTAATTACAAATGTACAGTTTTCAGATTTTCCCCTATACTTGTAGTATAGGACGGTATTATTTGCCAAATTTCATAGTTATAGGTCAATGGAAAGTACCTTTTAAATTTTGATCCCTTTGAGAGTGTCGAAATATACGTTTTTTGCGGTATAAACAGCCGTATATTTTTTACGTTAATTTAGAAATTTGATTTCCTTCACAACTTCAAGGGACTGTAGACCAGATAAAGGGTCCTGACAGACAGACGAACGGAGGGAAAGACGGACAGAGATGGACATCTTATAAGAGTCCCGTTTTTTCCTATTAAGATACGGAACCCTAAAAACCAGACTTTAGATAATTACGCAGGTAAATACGTGTAAAGTTTAAAAACTAGCACTTTTCAGCACTAATTTATGACGAATTTGAAGAAAAAAGTCCAGTGTAAATATCAATTTTAGGCAAATTATTACTTTGTCTTTTACAAAAATTTGTTTATAATCAAATAAAACTTAACTACCTATTACATAAAGAAACAAAAGATATTATAGACTGGGATGAAATGTAGGAATTTTATCCAAGACATAATTGGTGGTGCAGTGAGACGACACGACAATCGATCGAGTAGGCAATGTGACGTCACGGGCAGTAAGAGGCCGCCTGTCAAACCGCACGAAAATACATAAATTTCAATAAATTATTTCTCAGTCATTTATTGACGAATTTAAAAAAAACTTTCACTGTTCTATTAGTTTTGGTTTATCTTTCAATTCTATCGAGTTAAATTGTATATTTTGAACATCATGAACTTCTCCATTGTAAATGTTTTTGTTTTGTACATTCTCATTTTTTTGTTTACAAAGAGTTAAAATTTTGTTGTTATACGTTGCAACGTGACGTATTGTCATTAAAAATAAAAATCGTTTATTTATATTGTTTTATTTATTACTTGGCTTGTATTCAACTAAATATTAAAATTTCCATAATGATGTTAACGCTTTCTTCTGCAAATTTTTTATTATCAACTGTTAAAAAAAAAAATATTTATTGGAGTAAAGAAAATGGCATTTGAATTGACTGATTGATGATTTGTCATTTTAAAAAACTAAAAGTTAGGAAAAGTAACTCAAAACAAAAATTATGTAGTATAGCAGATTCAAAATAATAAATAGGATTGCCGATTTCGACTTATGATAACGCGGTAATTTCAACGACACATTATCATGAAAGTACTACGTGCTATCGATAATATAAAAAACACCCATGCACATCACTAAAACTGGCTCAACCACATGTGAATTTTGCACACATACTAATTTCCGTTTCGGTCATGCGATGTTTAGATGTCAGTTGGTCTCCTACGCTAGTATATATATGTCTATGCTTTTGGGCAAAGGTTTTTACAACAAGAAATTACAATCATACAGGTGGACTATCAATATCTTATCATTGTTTATTTATTGAAAGAATGGTATAATCATCAGCTCAGTTATCTATATTTATAAATACGTGAAAGAAAAGTTTTAGACCCCTTTTTAAGCACACTGCGCGCACGGAGGAATATAAGATTTGGCATAGTTACAGTTTGTGTGGAGTAGGAGTGCAGAAAGCGAAAATCTATATACAGGATGAGTTTTTAAGATGGGACTGTATGGTCAAATCCTAAACTATGAGAAATAACGAAAAGTGTTTGAAGGGGTCATGAGCTCGATTTTTGATAAAACAAAACTGCATATTCACATTTTTGAAAAATCGGTTACTTTAATAGGGAATCAAACCAATCGATTTGATAATATATATAAATACGTGAAGAAAAAACATTAAACCCCTTTTAAGCATACTACGCGCATGAAGGAGTGTTATATTTGGCATAGTTACAGTGTAAGTGGAGTAGGAGTGTTAAAAGCTAAATTCCATATACAGCATAAGCTCGATTTATGAGGAAAAATCACATTTTTGAATAACTGCTTGATTTGATTACCTATATATCAATACGTGAAGAGGAAACTTTGTACCACTTTTAAAGCGTAGGTATTACATGTACGGAGCATTGTGAGATTTGTCATAGGTAAAGTTTATATGGAAAATGAGTGCCAAAGTTAAAATCTATATATACCTAATGTGTGCTACAAATACTGTCAATCATACGAGTTTAATAGTTTGTCGTTTACTCTTGCCTATTTCTTTTTGGTGGTTTCAAAAAAGTGAGTACGGCCGTACGGGTTCGACCGCTGGGCGACCACTAGTATTTATAATATCCGGAAAACGAGAGCCCAGTCTTGTCAAGATCTTTTCATTCACCATCAATCAATAGTATTTATAGGTATAGCTATACATGAGCTATACTAATATGCTAATGATTCTCGAGTCCTATGAAGCTATGTTTTACCGTTAGAAGCCTTGGGAAACCGGAACGCTGCAGTAAATGTGTTTCTCTAACGCCTGGGCCGATTTTAATTCGGTTTTTTGCATTATATAAGATTCTCGCTGAGCAAACTCATAGTACGGTTGCAGATTATACACCTGGTGTACCTATAGATAGATGGTTGGACGGAACAATCGGAATGCTATCTCAACACAATGGCCGCTGCTGTCATTTCGTTACTCTAAGGCAAACAAAATCTTAATTTTTGTTGTTTGAGAATTACAAGGCAAAAATACAACATACGTCATTGCAAAAATAAAGTTAATTATTTCACTGTTTTTAAAATTTTTTTAGTTGACGTCTCTTTCGTGAAATTCTAAATATTTATTTTTTTGTAGAAATCACATAGATAGATTTTGATGGAAGGTACAGAGATAGCTTAAAACCTAAGGAAGGACGCAGGCTAATTTTAACCGCCGAAATTGTCTTTTCATGGTTTAGTCGCCGAACCACCCGTCGAACAGATCTTGACGATTTGCCAGGGAAATGACTAACTTACGCCCTAAGGGCACACTATTTACCGCGATATATATTTTTTTCTATTGTTAGTTTTCTCCAGAACCTGTCACCATCTTCCACTCACGTTTGTGGTGGTACATAGCCCTCATTCTACCATCGATTTCAAGAGGGTTCAGTACCGGAGACTACGTGGGTGTTAGTGGATGGTGAAAATGTGTGACGTCACAGAATATTTACTAAGAATATTTTAAGGGATTTCACAGAGAGTTCCGCGATATCCTGGGACGTATTAACGTGTATTAATGGTCCTGGTATAAAAGTGTAGCCCACGCGGTTGACACGTCAGTGCGGAAAGCTATTTAACCTATAAAAGTCTACGAATTATCTCAGAGACGAGGTAGGGCGGCAAAACAAGTTTAGAGTACCGTTCAAAAACGGTTGACAAGTACTAAAAATTTCAGTAATTCATCACGGGGTTTCCACTGCAGTTTTGAAATGGCTAGCGAAGATCGGGAAAAAAGTGATAAAAACAAGAGGAGAGGAGAGGAGAAGGATCAAATTTTCTCCTATTAAAAACTGATTACGTTTCATTATGATACAAAAGATTACCTTTGGATGTAATAAGCACGTGATATGTGCTAACAGTATTTATGTTAAAGCTGAAATAGTATAATATTAATTTTATCTGTACGGTGATCGAACCGATCACGGTAAAGTTAGGATGACGATATAAAGTTACATATTTACTATTTTCACTGCTATTATTACGATGCGAAGTAACTTCATGTGTAACACGTCCCACACGCCCCCATAATTACCTACTCCGCAATTCCAGATAGGTACTCTAGCTATTTCTGTAGTTACATGTTAACTAGTACACGACTTTACCCTATGTTCTAGAAAAATCATGGGCTACATAAATTTATTAATTAGACAAACAAGTTATTGTTTATCCATTCATAACTACAAATAAGTAACATTGAAATGACTATCTGTGAATGCGAATAAAAAAATTTTTTAAGCTAATACGTACGTTTATTAGCGTAATCAAAACCCGACCACGCGTTTTTTTTTAATTTTATGTCTCTCTGTTGTATGTTTGTTCGGACTACTTTCCGAAATGTCTTTACCAATTTTGATAGGATTTTCACAGGAAAGTAAAAGACTTTTTAGAGTATATTATAGGCTACTTTTTACCCCGGAAATATTTAGGGTTTTTCTATAAACTTGTAAAATTATAGAAATTATGAAAAACGAAGTCGCGCACGTTCACTAGTTTGCAATAAAACGAATAAAGATAAGAAAGGCCAAAGCTACAAATTGTGAAATGGACTGATAACGGTTGCATTGGTTGTTCTCAGTAGAAGATAACTAATATATCTATGATAACTTGAAAAAAATTATAACAATAACTTCGACTTAAAATATTCAAAAAAAGCCCATTTAAAAGCCTACTTCATTGAAAATATTTTAAGTTTATATTATAGAAATGAAGAAGGAAGTAGTTAAAGAAAGGAAAGGAAGTAGTTAAAGGTACGGCTGCGGAATCAGGATGTTGTGTAGATATACTCACGCAGGCGGAGTCGCGAACATACGCCAGTCATTGAATAAAATATAGTGGAAACATGTTTTAAAAAAATAATTGCCAATAGGGTTAAAAACTGAAAGCTCGAAGCAGAAGTCGCTATAGTTGAGTGGCCTTAAATTCTGTATTATCCAGAACAACTACTTTTACATACGTAAAAAATTAAATTTAACAACGCGTCAGGAGCAGGAGGATCCAAGGCCGTGATTAATTCTAAGTTTCCATCGACTCCTTGCTTCCAACTCCATATTTCAGGAGGCAGTTGGTTCCCAAGCTACTCCTGTATTTGATGGAATAACACTCTGTAAGCGTGATATTTCGCTCACCCTTTGGTAGGGGGGAGGGAAGAAAGATCCGCTTTGGGCTTGATACAAGATTTCAGAAAAATATGTGCCCATTTTTGTGGCGCGACTTATCTTTATCAAAGTATAACGATTTTGTTTCTTATTTTTATCACCTTTAATACTTTGTTTCTCCTAAAGTATTGGTCGTACAATAAAAATGTTTAGACATAATTTATAAGAAATTTAGTGTAGATGTTACTAAAAAAATTTAAAAAAATAGTTTTCGAGTCACAAGCAAAAAGCTTGAAAAAGAGACCTTTCCTCCCTTCCCCCACAGCCGGCTTGTGTCCCTCCCTCGGGAGCTTTTAGTACATTCATCTAGACACCTTAAGGAATAACAGTACTAATTTTCAAAATTACATGAATTATTTGATCTGATCGACGATGTGATTTTACTTTCGAAATCAATATTAGATAGCAGAGATACTATTTGACGAATTCATGACATTTGGTACGAATCTAACATACCTATCGGTTATTATTGTGAATGCATGTGCGTGTTTTTTTAGAAATGTCGTTTTAAACAATAATACATAGTAAGCATATTATTTTCGTTGCACTAGTTCGAAAATTTAAGGAATTTTCACGAATCATTATTTGTATATTCATTTCGAATAACTAATTAATTGTTTATCTAGTAACAATCGAAAATTATTTGAAAAACTTTGATTGTTCAATACAACGTACAAATAATTCGATAGTATTTACTTAAAAATCAAATAATAATATTTAAGAACAGATGGATAGATAAAAAGTCCCAAAAACTGACGTTGAAACCAACGTGAACTTAGTTGTACTTATGCTTATATAACCTTGTATATTAAATTCATTCAAATTATATAAACACTATGTGAAATATAAAATGTAATTCGTTCAAATCGAATAAAAATAAAAATACATTTTCATATCGCCATGATGATCTGGTTGGTACGCACGACACAAATATAATAAATAAAGTTCATACAGATGGCGCTGGTTTCTCCAGAACGGCAAACATTTGAGGCAAACTTAAGACAACATAAACTGGGCGAACATTTACTTTTTCAATCAATGCCCGTTAGTGAATCGATAAATCCCACACGATCTCTACACACCTATGCCTATGGGATATTACTTGCCTGCAAATTAGGTGCTTGTGCGATTACGTATCGACTGGTGAATTTTCGTGTAAGTACAAATTAAAAATTTCACATCGAAGTTTTCAATGAAAGGCCAAGCTTAGACGATAATACTTATGCCATTTCGTATATTAACAGGAGACTTTAGGACGAACGCCATATCATGTTAGAAAAAATAACATTGCCACATTGTTTCGTTATTTTTATTGTTGTAAATATTAATGGTGGTATCATTCTTTACAATTAATTTTATGAAACCACAAAACACTACATTGTAATTATGCAAATATCTACGTATAAACTGAAGTTGGATCAGTTATTTTTCTGGATCTATTAAAAACTTATACCACGTTATAAGCGCGATTTGCCCGTGGTACCACCGGATTGTACCACTGGTACAATTGTTCCTCTTTTATAAGTCTAAAGAAAAGTCCGGGATCGCTTGTGTCTATCTTTTATAACTTTTAACTTATGTAAAGTCGCAGCAGGTTGCTAAGAATAAATATTTGTTACACATGACAATACACATGTCTCACTATTCTAAGTCGTAACCCTTATTTTTTGATTTTTTACCTGGCTGCTACCATATTCTAAACACTTATCTGGATGTGCCAGTAATTTACAGTTCGGGATAACCTCGAATCCAAAGTATGTATATTTCCGTGAACATTTCTTTGGTCATACCTACCACTACAAAATTCTGTCGGACCGGTCAAAACTTCTGATAACGCTCTGGGATGTGAAACGAAACAGGCGGTACCTACCCCAGTGTACAAGTGAAACCAGTTTTGCGGTACAAGGCGATACCCAGCAGATGGAAACGCAATTAAGTATATCCTGCAAGCCAGAACGGGATGCAAGATAAGTAAATACAATACATTCCCGTACATTTCGACAGATTATACACATTACATACATTATGATAAGGTCTCAGTAAAATTGTTTTATAATTTTCGAGATAATGTTTAAGTTTTTCGAGAAAATCAAGTAATTTTATTAATTTTTCGAATGCCACAGCTACAAGATTCTAGTTTTTTAAAGCTACCCTGAACAACTATGCTATTGATTACAGTCTAAAACAAGTCGAATGTAAGAATTTAGTAAATATCGCTGATTTTATGAATTTGTCATGAAACAAACATGTCATGAGAAGTTATTATTGGTCATGAAATGTCGTGGAAGGTCGTTAATGTCATGAAAAGTAATGAAATGTCATGAGAAGTCATAAAATAACATGAACGGCGATGGAATTTCCGAAATATGAAATGTTATAAAAAGTTATGAAAGGTCATAAAATGTCATGACCATGACCACCTCTCTGTTAAGTTTAAAAAAAACCGTGGGAAAATAATAAAAGTCTTACTTGCTCTATTTGTTCCATTCGCTCTAATCAAGTCTAAAATTGTACTTGCAAAACTACACGTCAAGGGGAACCTCTGTGCCAAGTTTCAAATAAAAACAATTGGTTTTTAACGAAACCTCCTCTTGCTCCATTTACTCCAATCACCTCTAAAATGGTACGTGCAAATCTATAGGTCAAATGGAAACACTATGTCAAATAAAAAAAAATCCGTTGGAAAACAACGACTTAGAGTTCGAACAGACGGACGGACAAATGACCATACAAATATTATAGCGGTACTTAATAAAACTAATCTATGCTTTTAGATAAAAAGAAGTAATTTTCTACTAATTTCTCTGGTTACTATTAGTTTATTGGCTACTTTCGATTATTTATATATTTCCCTTATGTCACTTTAGAAAAAATATATGATTTTTTTACTGCAAAATCAGCTTATTCTGAAATTATTATTCAGTCAATATTAGTTCAAGAATGTATTCAACTTGTCTTCTTTTTAAAAAAACATTTTTTATTTATTTATTTATTTGCTATGCGCTTTCATTAATAAAGTGATTTCATATAGGTTACTTTCTTCTCTTACCTTCTCTTACGCAACTTCAGTAAAAAAGTCTCAAACAGCGTATTTACCGTACAAAAATTCAAACACCGCTAAAATCTCTACCGCCAAAATACTTACCACATCGCTAGCGGCGATTAGGAATTACAGGCATCCTTAGATCAATGGCATCAAATTTCGCGAAACACATCCTACTTAATTGTAAATGTAATTTTTTTTTAAATAAAATTATTCGTCTTAATTATACTGTAGTATACAAATAAATTATGTAGATTACACAGCCATTTATATTTTAAATAATAATTAAATGCTGGGTTTGTAAGATAATTTATACCACAAAGATAATATTCTGTTTGTCATTTTGCAACAATATTTACTTATTGTACAAGTTAACGTTCGCTATCATGTTTTAATTGCATTCGCAAATACATTCAAAAAAATTTATTGTAAAAGGTATGACCATTTGAATGTCTATAATCATATTCTTCATTCGACTACAAAATTTTAAATAACACGAGTAAGTACGTAAAATGGTCGATATTTGGAGCGTTCACCTTATTGCGTTTATTAGATTTTTAAGCGGATATTAAAATGTAAAACACTGTAACTAAAAACATTTCTTACTGTATGTTAGCAATTTCGTAAATTGGCAACACACGGACTTATTAAAGCTACTGCATTTTTTAATTGCAGGGTATATTTAAAAATATATAGTCCGTGAATGAGTGAATTATTCTATTGTTTACGATATGTGTTAAAAGAACTTTCGAGTATTACTTACGGATGTGTTATTTTTAATTGAAACACGACAATTAAACATTTCCTAATTTAATAAGTAATGTTGTGAAAATTCATAGAGATTCATAAGTCTCGGTTTAATAATTTCATTAATAATTTCTATCATTGTTTTCTTTTTAGCCTTCCTAATAATCCATTCAGATGATCCATCAAGGAATAAATTATTCATTCCACTATTGCATGTTGATCCTGTCTTTTTTACACATACCATACTTGTATGTTTTCATTGCGGACTATCCGCCATATAAGCGAACATTTCGTGATAGTCCAAGAGTCTCTATGTTTTTTGATATGCAACCTTTTTAGTGTTAAAAAAAGACCAAGGATGCGAGTTTACAAATGCTTCTTCATGCCAACACTTGTATGGAGTTATACCTATTAAAGAAGGTTTTGGGCAGACAAATTGTTTATTGGAATTACGTATAGGTACTTCTATAACACAACACTTGAGCCGTGTTGAACCTAAGAAGGGAATGCGTTCTGTTGGAATGAATGAATGAAAAATATTTTTATTTCCTTAGTTAGGTAATTACATAGAAATGGGGTTAACAATAAGCCCTCCACGTAAGGAGAGGTTTGTTTGTCTGCCTGTTTCGTTCAGTAGAACGTAGTCGGCTTACAAACTTTTTGGTGCGTGAAGCTGTTGGTATCCACCCTAGTGGCCTAAATACATGCTATCTTACGTGCTACTTATCTTAATTTAAAAACTACTTAAGTAACTTAATAACTACACTACACTACGCACTTCACTTATGAATTAAGTTGAGTCTTTTTTTTTTTATGCTAGTCGTTGGTGGCACGTCACCGTAGGATGCCCATCCTGCCTTCGATCGCTTCAGGCGGCCGCTTTGACACGGGTTGCTTTCTCACTTTGGGCGCGAGGGCCTTCTGTAGATGGTTTATCCGTTCGGACGGCAGGAGCACATTGTGCATGCCGTGTCGACGGTATGGTGCGCCGGCATCTGTACAGTCCTCGATCCGTCTCAGATTGAGGACCCGATTTAACGCGTCGTTGTGCAGGTCGTAAATGCGCTTGTAGTACGGGTCCTCGTCGAGCATCTCGTAGAGGATATCCGTATCCAGGTTTCGTGGGAGCTGGCCCACTCGTTTCAATGCGATCCGGTAGACTCGTTCCAGTTTTAACTGGTTTGATTTGCTTATGCGTGGGAGCAATTGCACACACCCATAGTCTAGCACAGGGGCGAGGCATGCTTTGACCAGCAGCAATTTCGTGTCTAGACTGGCTTTTGAGCGATATCCGATGATCGGGTCTAGTATGTGTGACACAAGGCGGCCCTTTCTTAGTGTCGAACGTATATGCTCGTTCATCGATAGTCTTTTGTCCAGCATGACTCCTAGATACCGGATGCATTTGGAGTATGGCAGACGAGTGCCGTCCGCTGTTGTTATGTGTGTCTCATGTTTTCTCTTTGTTGTGAATAGGATACAGTCAGTTTTGGCGATATTGCAATGGAGTCCCCACCGGTTGTAGTAGGTGGTCAGGGAGTCCATCGCGGCGCCCGCCCGGCGTGTGGCAAATGCAGTGTTTGATGAGATGTTTAAGACACACAAGTCGTCTGCGTATTGTGACACAAATCCTCCGTTGTCTAATGCTTCGTTCACATCTGAGACGTAGAGATTAAATATGATTGGGCCTAGAATAGACCCTTGAGGCACGCCGCGCTCGACGACCATATCGTCGCCGACGGTAGTCCGAAATCGTCCACGCACGGTTCGTCCAGTCAAGTAGTTCTCTAGAAGTTTTATTATATTAGCCGGAACATTGGCTATCTCGAGTTTACGTACTAGTGCACCATGATGGATTGAATCGAATGCTTTTGAGAGGTCTGTGACGATCATTGCGCAGTGGTTCGACTTGCGCTCTCGTTTCCATTGGCCTGTGCGGGTAGAACGTGTTAGTCTCTCGGTACCCTCTAGCGCCTCTGTTATGTGCTTAACTGTACGGAGGATCTGTGTCTCGCAGCCCAGACCCGGACGGAAGCCGTGTTGAGTGTGTGGAATCGGCTGTAGTAGGCTATCGAGCGTCTTCCTGTAAATGACGCGCTCACAGATCTTACCCATGATGTTAAGTAGGGTAATGGGCCGGTAGGAAGAAGGTTCAGTGTGCGGTTTGCGCGCCTTGTGAATGAAGATACACTCTCCGAGTTTCCAGCGCACTGGGTAGTAACCCGTGCTGAGCGTGTAGTTAATCACCTTCCTCAACTGATTGAGTACGACGACGTGAGCTCTTCTAATTGGCTGGATCATGATACCGTCGGGACCTGGGGCCTTGCCTGGTTTGAATGTTCGTATGGCGTCAATGACTTCTTCCATGCTACATTCTTCGATCGGGGCGTATGGCACCGTCTTATAGGTAGCTGTATCGCAAGGTGCAACGACTGTGTTTCGGACAAGCGCGGCGTCGACTAGTGCGTTCACCGTGTCTTTCTCATTTTTAACACCAGCGATGACTGGTAATCGCTGCTCAGGTTTCTTAAGCGCCTTTTGTATTCGCCATATGTTTGCGCGGTTATCTCGCTTGTCATCAAGGGCTCGTATCCATTTTGTTTCGACGTGGGCCAGAATAGCCTCGGCTGCATCCTTCTTAATGCGGTTGTACTCGCCTCCGCTAATGAGCCCGAGTCTTTGATATTGACGGGCCTTATTTCTGCGGTTGATAAGATGTATTGTTTCAGGCGGCAGCTCGTCCCTTAGTTTGTGTTCGCGCAGCGGGGCGAGTTCATTTAGAGTCTGCGTGATAGTAGACTCGATGTGTTGGATTGCTGCTTCACATGACTCGTCGGACGTGATCGTGGTCGGTTCTCCATGAGTCTCTTCGGTGAGAGCGGTGTACGCCTCCCAATTCATGTTCCGCATATTTCTGCGCATTGTCTTCTCTCGATGTATCGGAATGGGTAGCCGGAGAAGCCAGGGCATATGGTCAGAGCCGATATCTTCTAACTGCGTGCATGGGTACGTGCCAGATTGTAAACTACCTTCGCCGTAGGTTGACACGGCCGCGTCGAGGCAGCCATCGCCCGAATATAATGGCCGAGACGGTTCTTGTGTTCGCCAGATCAGAGACCCGGCGTCTATATGTTGTTGAATAAGATTACCCCGAGCGTTCGGACGGCCGTGATGACCGAGGGAAGGATGTTTTGCGTTCATGTCACCTATTACGACCGTATTTGCCTCCTCGAGGATGTCATTGAGCTGATCTTTAACTCGGCGTGTCTGCCACGGCGGCACGTAGATGCCAGCTATAGATAATTGCTCGGTAGTATCTTGTAGTGGGATCGAGATGCGAACACCTTCAACCATGCGGTCGTCATCGGCGAGTCCGGGTAGTAAAGGTTTCTGTATCCATCGAACTCCTTGCTTTATGTACATAAAAGTTCCAAGATTGTCGGCAATCCGATCGGAGAGCTTTGTGTAACCTTGGAGATTACCCTTGTAGTTTGCAGGCGTCCTGACTTCGTTTAGAATCAGAATATCTGGATTATACGTGGATACGAGGTGACGGACCTCCGCGATCCTGGTCCGAAGCCCGTTAACATTGCAATGGATTATGACTATTTTGTTATCCATTGAGAAGGCCGTGGTATTTTTGGGCAAGACGGCACACCGCCTGGATTGCTTTTGCTTCGTTGGTGTTGTCGAAAAGTACAATTTCCAGAGCGTTTTTAATGTCGAGAGCCGCCTCGCCATGTAATGCCCCCTTATTTGCCAAGCAGTCGGCCAGTCTGTTAATGAGGTCGGTGAGGGACCTGTTTTGGCTAATTGGAAGTGTTGAGGTTGCTAAGTACCTGCTCTGTGGTTGGTCATTCGCAGCGGGAGGTGCTTGTAGACTGTTTCGTGCGATCTGCGCATAGCTTGTTGTGTTTGTAACCAGTCTTGCAGGTTGCGATGCTTGCTTTGATGGTGGCGGTGCTTGGTGCACGATACCAGCCGTTCTCAATTCTCTAATGCTCTTGAGGCGCTGCATTTCTCTCTTGAAACTCGGGCATCGTCTTTGACGGGCTGTGTGCCCAGGTGTGCGGCATTTAGAGCAAATGAGTACTCGGCTGCCGTCTTCGTTGGTCTGGTCGCTCTCCTCAGTTTCGCTGCGACTTTCCATCCTACAATGTAAGGATATATGGCCGAAATCTAAGCAGCGTTTACACTGCGTGACCTGGTCGGCTCGAGGTTTGTAAGGGACCACCTTGACTCTTTGGTAGTTTATAGTTGTAATTTCACGGGCTCGCGCTGCGGTTACGTTGTCGGGCATCGCTAACATGAGAGCTTTTTCGTCATTGATTTTCACTACCCGTTTGCACTCAAGCCCATATCGTTCCTTAATGTATTCTGATATTTCCGTCTCTTCGATCCCCTTGCAGAACATTCTAGTAAAAAATTTTTTTGTCCGTTCTTCGCCGGGCATTCCGTGAGTGAAGAATGGTATATCCATTTCTTCAAGTCGGCTGCCCAGAACCGGATGTTTTTCGGTTGTTGTCGCTCTTAGCGTCGCTCGTCCACCTCGCGGGTTAATGCTGATGGTTGATTGAGTCTCTTTGGCGATTGCTGTTAAGCATTTTAAAGTGTCGGAGTCGTTAGTCAAAGTAGAGTGGCCGTGTTGGCCTAGCCGGACCGTATAGACCGGTGGCTTACGTCGAGAGTTTTGTGGCTGCGTCTTTTGTGTTGGTGATGTTGCCGTCTTCTCGGGTAGCGAGTTCATTTGTTTTGATGGCCATCTGGGGGCCCGTATAGGTTTGCAGACGGCAGGTGTTGTGGTCGACGGTGGCCGATCTGTTTCCATTTGGTGAGGTTGATCTTCGTCAACAGCAAGCGATGCAAATCTATTGCTTTGTGATGTTGATGGTGGGGGTGATGGCCCTGAGCGTGTGTCTTTAAACGGACGGTCCGTTGTTGGTGGTGTCGGCTGGCGGCGTTTGTTGCCGGCCATGGCATTGAGACTGCACGTAATTGTAGTGTCGTCCTGGCTGGTTTCGATGTCGCTTTGTGGCGCAACATGTGTTTTGCATCTAGTTGTGCGCGGTCTGGAGTGCGTCTGTTGAAATAAATGCCACTTTTCGCTTTCGCACTTGCACTGACCTTTTTCATATGATGATGACAGGAGGTCGCGAATTATACTGACCGACACAGGTCCCTGGCACTGGTCACACAATAAAGTTTTTGCCTCTAAATTGTGTGGGTGAGCGATGTATATTATTTGTGTGAAAACCACGTTCATGTTATCCATTTCTGTGTGGGTAAATACCTTGGTGTAAAAAATATCATTTGGTCGCAGCGCGCACTCAGCATGTCTCAGCTTCATGGTACTGGATTCACTGCGATACATATCTTCTGGTCGTGTATGCATTTTTACTGCACACCAGTAGCATGGGATAGCAACAGTGGATGGATCTTCCGTACGCACGGTTTGTATTCGGACCACGGGTCCAGCTGACGTAGCCTTGTTAGCAGCCATCGCGTGAATAGCGCCTCGAGGGGCGTGTCCGCTAGAGTTCACTATCTCGAAGGAGTCCACAATATTGTCACGTTCCACTATATTAACTCGTAAGTTTTTCACTTTGTAAAGTTATTCTCACTTTAATTGTTTGTATCACTCGACCGAGGGCACAGGTACCTGCCGTTAGGGGTCGCGAGTTTATAGTTTTTTGTACACAACGCACTTGAGAAGACCCGGCCGCGGCACTTGAGAGCGCCCAGCCGGAGGAATCGTTGCCACTTGCGTCGCTACGCAGGGCTTAGGGCCAAGCGATTTAAAGCGTTGAACTCTTGAGCACATCGCGATACACACGACCGTCATCCGTGACGGCGTGAATCGCTCTTTTTCCGTTCTGTTGGCACATTACTGATTTCCGAACCCTGATTGGTGTAATCTATATAGTATAGATATAGGAACGCCCACTTTGCGTCTTTCTTAAATGGAGACAACATGACAGTTACGATGTTTATGATGCTCTTATTATTGAAGTAGTTTATAGAATTTCATTTTAGTATTTTGAGTATGTGTTTTTTACAACATATCAAAACATAGTTGACATTAAAAAATAGCAAATAATCCTATCTCAAAATTTTCAATTAGATCGTTTAATTTCCAAAGAATGAAACTCGACCAGTACGTTTGCTGATTACGAAACCGAATAAGTTTCTATAAAGCTGAACATTCGGCTTTTATCAATCAGCACTGGCGACTGTAGGCACCTTAAGTGTTTATCTATACTAATATACTAATCTATATTATATTAACATTATAAAGCTGAAGAATTTTTGTTTGTTTACTTGTTTGAACGCGCTAATCTCAGGAACAACTGGTTCGAATTGAAAAATTCTTTTTGTGTTGGATAGTCCATTTATCGAGGAAGGCTATAGGCTATTACTACATCATGCTACGACCAATAGAAGCGGAGCATAAATGAAAAATGTTGCAAAAACGGGAAAAATTATTCCTTTTGAGAGATTCTGTCGCGCGCGCTGCGTAAACCATTTATGTTAGCAGAAATCATGTATTACGGAATTGTTCCCCTTTAAAAATTCTAACCAAAAGTCCGCGACAGCATTTGTGTATCTTTTAAGGTTGACTTACTAAAACTTTTTTTATGGCAATCAAATTTTTTCTAAGATTATGCACTATTTGCAAAGATGTTTTTTAAACATGATAATTAATTCTTATCAAATTAAATACGTAGTTGTCTTAAGCATTTCATGCATATTATAATTGCCCTTTACATCATACAATTTAAATTAATATCTTAGCAGTTTTTATCGAAATATTAAAACTATAGCGAGAGAAAAGAAATTCGCTATCTGCGTCTGTTCGTTATCTTCTTACTTCCAAACCACGCAATGGACTTTGATACGGTTTTCAGTAATATCTTATTATCTTATAATTTATTAATCTATATAATAGAAATGCTTATTATAAAGCTGAAGAGTTTATTTGTTTGAACGCGCTAATCTCTGAAACTACCAGTCGGATTTGAAAATCCTTTTTGACTTTGATAGCCTAAATCTAGTGGAGGGTTATAGGCTATAAATATAAAATCGAACTGTCTATTCGAGGAAAACGGCTGCAAAACGGCTTAACCCATTTTGATAAAACTTTACCATTATGGAAAGGATGTAGTCAAAAGTGACATACACAACTTTTTGCATGTCTGTCTGTACGTCCATCTGTTTAAACCGATTTCAATGAAACGTCACAAGTATGAAAAGAAGTTGGTCAAAACTAATATACGTTACTTTTTGTATGTCTGTCTGTCTGTACGTGTATCTGTCTATTCGAGCTAATCTCCAAAACGGCTAAACAGATATTAAGGAAACTTTGCAGACGGGACAGAAGGTTGTCAAGAGTAACATAAGCTACTTTTTGTCCGTCTGTCTGTCTGTACGTCTATTCGAGCTAATTTCCAAAACGGCTGAACAGATTCTAATGAAACTTTGCAGAAGTGAAAGAAGGTTGTCAATTGTGTCATAAGCTACTTTTTGTGTTTGTCTGTCTGTCGTTTGTCCTCACTGATCCATCAACGCACAGCCGAAACTACTAAGTGTAGGAAGCTTAAATTTGGAACATAGGTTTATTTTATAACTTAAGCATTTTTACTACGATTTTGATTGTATGATATTACAAGTCGTGTTCAAGTACAGATAAGAACAACCGGCTCGGCTCATTGAGCGTTTGGCCCATATCAAACGAACATTATTACTCGGGTTCTTCATAATCGGCAAATATTGTGGTCAAACGTTTGGCAAGGTTTTTGATTACGAACCACAACTCGAATAGTGGATGTACCGCAACACATTTGTCGATCCTCACCTAATGACCATACGTCTATCATTGGATCAGATACATATAGTGTGGTAAGCTACTGTACATTTGTACGGTTGGTCAAGGTGGATACTGCCATGTTTCTGCCGATGTCGGGTATTTTGCCGATTTCCATCCAAACACCGAATTTCGATCACGAGTTCACAGTACAAGTTAAGTTAAAAACCAAGTTAAGTCAAGTGGCTACTTGACTTAACTTGGTTTTATCATCCAATTAATGCCAATTATCAAATCAATCATTGGGCCGCCATATTAAATGCATGAACTCTATACGCTTTGCAACAGCATAAATTTGATAGTGGGCCATCGAATATATATTTTTTGTTTTTTTTTTATTTCTTACTTTAAAATATGGGTATGTTGAAATTTTGTCGATTGTATACAATTACACATGATCTACATCTCTAGATTACATTCCGTAGTGTACTAATGAAAAAAAAAAACAATAAAATAATACATGTCTGTGTGGAGGAATTTATTAGTGCAAATGCTTGACAATATCTATAGAACATTTAGGCGGAATATTTAAAGAAAAATAAATCAATGATGATCTACGATCGACGACCACGTTCTCTGTTACGCAATGTGCGTTGGAGTGTCGACGCGACTAACACAAGAAAAACGATTGGCACACGTGTGGACGCGGTGACTCGGCTAACCTTTTGTATACCTGCGGCTTTACACAATCGGCCAACGTCTCGGCCAAAAGTTTAGCAAAAATTTTGATATGTTAATGGCAAAGTGCACCACTTTAAAATACTTGTACCTACCTATGAACGCATACGGCAACATCTTTTAACAAAAAAATTTAACCAATATGTAAAGGGCATGCTTGGAATGGCTCCGATTTCGTTGACTAGAATTATAGCCATAACCTATTTTGAAATAATTATAAAATGAAATTGCGTGCATGAAGTTTGCTAAATGTTAAATTATTTTTCGTTTTGTGAAAGGTGTATAGATCTTACCAAACATTTTGTCCTTTCTGAACTTGACGCGGTTGCGTTTTGCGCAGGCGCGGGGCCCTCTGATACCCACTTATCTTATTGAGACGCTACTCGCTTCTACTTCAGAGCACACAAGATTTGACGCGAGCTTTACGTTTGGCATACATTGGTAAAAGTGTACAATAAACGTTGGAGGATAGGCAGTGTTAGTGCTGAAAGAACTCATATCAGGCTGACTTAGAATGCAAATAGTAAGTTAACAGCTAAGTACTATCGGAATCACTTGCACTAGGATCTATACAGTTTTTGCTTGCACCGATCGCGGGATGGCGGCACGAGCAGAGGCCCACCGGGCCACAATGGGAGGCCTAACCGCACTCGCTCACCCCAGGGCGAACCGAAAGGTGAGTGTGATATAGAATGTCGCCTAGACGCGCGTCTTCAAATATTCGTAGTTTTTATTTTATTACAACCGATCAATTCATTCGACCTTCAGCCAGACGCAATTACTGAAAGGGACAAGTCTCGATACAGCAAAGGGAACGTAGATAGAGTACGGAGTAGTTTGGATTAGGACTGACAAGAGAGGCGGCCGATATTCGTGCAACCTTTATTCAGAATAGGGAGGAGCCAGGAGAGGTAATGGATATTATAGTATGTGTGATAAATGTCAGTGAGGAGCATGAGCTTACTGTTCATTATTCGTTTTCTGCATTGGATGCATGTTTGATGCCGAGCTTTCTGTATCCGTTACTGGGAGTTTATATAATTCGTCGGCAGCCTTTTGCATTTCTGTTTTGCTTCGTGCCAGTGTAGCCCATTCATGACGATTTCATTTGCAGTAGCCCATATCTTGCCTAAGCGAGTCCTACCACGTAGGTATGTATGAGGCGTCCTATCTTTCTTTCTTTCTGCCACTGTGAACTTTACGGCGTCGTGTAGTAGGTATATGATCTTCGTCTCTTTTAATTTTAATGATTTTGGTTACGGTTTTTCCTTCGAGGATTTTTCACACATTCAGATGTGGTTGGTTTCTTGCACTTTGCAATATGTCTTTCAGAATTGCTCTTTCGTTTTGCCTAAATCTTGCTCTATTTGATTTGGTTAGTGCTACTACATTCAGACCGTATGTCATAGATGGAGCGGTCACCAATTTATAAATTAATTTGGCGATTTTCCAGTATATTTTAGTCTCCTCAATGAAAGGTATCAGGCCTTTAGCATTGCGGATTGCTTGTATACATCTTGCTCTTATTGTGTCTCTTCTTCTCCATTCTGCTGTCAGCTGTACGCCCAAATATTTGATATTTTCCGCGGGCTTTATCGGAACTTCGTCTATTATTTACACCTGTTTGGCATTGTCTTTACTAATCGGATCTCTAACATTTTAATTTTAAATGTTTTTATTTTATTACCAACTATTTATTAAGTTTTGGTTCCATATAACAACCAAATGACTTTTTCAATGAACTATCCACAAACACACCTGTTTTGCATTACTTAATATTTTATACAGTTAGTGTAAAACTAATTTTAAAGCCACAATCACCCATGCATTTGAAAAATAATTCGTTCTAATAATAGTTCATTAGGACGCAAGTACGGTAAGGTGCACATTATAGTCGAGGTGTTTATAGGCACGAGGCGAAGCCAAGTAAATATTAATATGATGTTTTAAGTGTTAAAGTTTAAATAAGTATAATCAATCGAGAACCTAATCATATCTGTGTTATCTAGACTTACAACTAAAGAAATCAGTTTCACCTGGAACTTATTTGTCTCAGAAATTTTGTCGATTTTATACGTATTTGACCCGTCAGTCATATTGAACGCTAATAACAATCATAACTTTAGCATGCCAAACAGCTTTATGCAGATTAAAAATTCTTTAGGATGCTATTCTAAACTAAACTAAAAAACTAAAGCCCGACGACGGAAAAAGAGAACTGAAAAGCACAAGATATTCCCGTCTGAAATCAAACCTGAGAAAGCAATACCTACCTACTCGGGGTACAGCTGTGGTCGCAAGCCTAAACGATTTACAATTTTTGGCGTCATGAATACAATCATACAATATTCTAGGATAACCTTTGGATACCATCTTCTAGTTTACTACGCCCATTTTCAATGTCTAGATAGGTAATTCGTACAAGATGAACAAGACTCGGAATAATTTATGAATAATTAATTCAGTTTCACAAGCCTATATACCTAGGTATAATTCAATAACTTAATAATTGAATATTTTTAAATTGGAATTAGGTATTTGTATATTTGTTATGTTAGCATTTCTAGGTGAGGTTCTAGTGTTTTAGAGAGCCGTGCTACTTTCACGTAGATAGTTAGATATGTTCCGGGACCTCGACACCGACAACGGTTTTGACATGACTAACTAAAAATTGACTGTCTGATAATATACTTATCACTTATTACCTACTACATAAACAGGAGGCTTAAAAATTATATTTTCTATATTGTTTTTCTTGGTATATTTTGTTAAAAACGTACGTTTATGCTGTTACAAGGCTTTGGAAGAGATTATGGTAATAAATCCGAACGCCAGCAAACTCCGTCGGTTGACATGAGATGAAGGGCGCCAGCATTGTTTACACATAGAAAGCGTACCTACCACGCGGTGCGGCAGTTTAATAACAATACTTTTAGAGTTTGCGCACGACAAAGGCCAATGACCAATACACGATATGGCATCCTGCTCACGATCAGATTAACCCGCCCATAATTAGATTGAAAAATAATCTGAAATATAGATACACTCACCTAGGCCCGATGCCGGCCGTGGCAACTAGTTCCACGCGTAGAGTTCGACTCGAACTGTTCCTCGGTATAGCACAACGCACTACGTAGTGAACTTAACCTTCAGGGCAGTGCCGCGAAGTACGATTGTTGTTTTCAAAACAACACAACACCATAAACACGGCACAAACACACTCCTACAGATATATAACACGAGCACTCAAAAAGAACGCGCGCGGACGACTGACTGAACTGACGCGAGGCGTGAAGCGACGCGACGCGAACGCGACTACGTACGCAACGCGCACTAGGTGCGCGGGGGCAGGGAGCAGCGAGCGGAGCGGTACGGCAGCGCGGGGCCGCGCGGGGCGACAACGCGTCGAGCGAGCGTCGTCGTCGGTCGAGAACTCCGAGTTCCGTTCCGAGACGGTCCAGTCGAGGAATGCGGCTTGCTTATGCTCGCCCGCCACTGTACGTTTGCATTGCATACTTATTTTTTGATCGGCGCGGCGAGAGCGCGACTGACTGGGAGCGCCTTCTCGTACGTTTGTTGCACCCGAATGCACTCAAGTGCATTCCCCCGACGTACTTTTATGTCAATACATCACAGATAGAGAACCATTTATTGACATTAAAACTAGCGCCTGCTCGCAACTTCGTTCGCACGGTTTTCTTGATTTCTACAATTTCGACAGTTCGCTAAGGAACCCTAAATATTCCCCGAGTGTAAATAGACAAGTTAAAAAGTAGCCCGTGTCTCTCCCTACAACCTTCTATTCATATCTCAAAAAAAAAAACCGGTAGGTAGGTACTGGTATAGGTACCTACTTAGTCTACTGACAAACTTTCACCTCTGGTTCCTGCCTTAAAATATGAAAACAATTTTCAAAAAAATAAAATAAAAACCGACTTCAAAACCATAAACTAAAAAGTTAAAAATACAATTTTCACTTTAAAGAAAGGAGCATTAACAGGCGGCATATAGTTAATGAAGTCGGTGCCTACTCACTCAGACACTTTAAATTGTGTTCTATATTCGTTATAGTTATAAATATACCATTGTTGTAATTATTATTACCTGGTAAGTACCCATTTAAAGTGTCTGAGTTGGCACCGACTTCATTAACTATATGCCGCCTGTTAATGCTCCTTTCTTTAAAGTGAAATTTTTATTTTTAACTTTTTAGTTTATGGTTTTGTAGTCGGTTTTTATTTTTTTTTTAAATTATTTTATTTTTCAATTTTTAGTTGAAATCATCTGTAACTTATTTGTATTAAGTATAAATGGGGCTTCTAAACGCGCTACTCAAATGAGACAGCGCCGCGATTACGCAACTTCAATTCAGTGTCAAATTGACGCATCAGCATGCCTAGTAGGTAGTGGTATTCTTATGTAAAAAACATCAATCTTAATTAGGGACTATTTTTGTGCGAACTGAACATTTTGGCATATTGAACCGCATGAAGTAAACCCAACAAAAGGTAACTGCTGTAAATCGTCGAGGAATTCCTTCGAATGTCTATGGTCTCCATAATCAGACCTGTAATGGCACTTATAACTCATATAAGTGCAAAGTTCTCATCAATAGAAATAAATTAAGTCAAACACCAGGTAATTGCTGTAAATCGTTAAGGAGTTCCTTCGACTGTGTATGGTCTGCATCATCAGACCTGTAATGGCACTTATAACCCATATAACTGCAAAGTCCTCATCAATAGAAGTGAATTAAGTCCAAACACCAGGTAATTGCTGTAAATCGTAAAGGAGTACCTTCGACTGTGTATGGTCTCCATCATCAGACCTGTAATGTTACTTATTACCTATATGGGTCCAAAGTTATCATCAATGGAAGTGAATTAAGAACAAACACTAAGCAATTATTGTAAATCGTTGAGGAGTTCCCTCTTCTGTGTATGGTCCTCTTCATCATACCTGAAATGGCACTTATAACCCATATGGGTGCAAAGTTATCATCAATAGAAATTAATCAAGTCCAAACACCAGGTAATTGCTGTAAATCGTTGAGGAGTTCCCTCGATTGTCTTTCGGCTCCATCATCAGATCGATGCCCGACCTTCATTAAATAGTACTAGTGGTAGTACTCCATAAAAATACTTAAAATACGATACTTTAAAGTACCATTTTCGAAGGTTCCCCTCAATTTCTCTGAGATGCTATCATCAGATCCTGGTTTCCTTATCATGGTACCACTCTGGAGATACCTCCTTTCCAAGAAGAAAAATTATCCAATTCGGCTCATAAACTACGAACTTATCCCTTAACACACATTAAAAAAAAAACATATATACGGTCGAATTGAGAAACCTCATTCTTTTTTGTTGTCGTTTAAAATTCGAAAAACCCTGATACATGTCATTATTTATTTATAACTAGCTTTCCGCCCGCGGGCTTCGCTCGCGTGGACTACATAGTTGTACCGGAACAGTTACAGGAACGCGACGCTCCAGAACATTGTAACACTTTCTAGAAAATTCTGAAACTTAACTACCTAAGAAATCTCTATACCTCATTTCTTACAAATCCATTTACTCATTTTAGCATGAAGAATAGCTATCCTATAAGTCGGTCCCAAAATTAGTCAGCCGTTTTGGAGTTTAACCGGAACAGACAGATAGACTAACAGACATACGATTTTATATATGTAAATAAAAAAAATTGCATTTCACTCTTGACAACGCTCTCAGTATGTTCGCAAAATTTCAGTAAAATCAGATCAGCCATTTCGACGATTAGCCCTAACAAACACACAGACAAAAACCAACTTATGTCACTCTTGATAACCCCCTTTTTATGTATGCGAAGATTCATAGAAATGATTTAGTCGGTTGAATGATTAGCCGGAACAAAAAGACAGACAACCACATGGGCAAAAAGTTACCTATATCACTTTCATTAAAAATTTTAAAAGTTTAGTTCGAACTTACATAAAGACAGACAAACAAACAAAAAGTAGCATATGTCACTTCTCACTCCCTCTATTCACGTCTGCGAAACTTCATTAAAATTAATTTAAATGTTTTAGAGTTTAACTCGAACGAACAGAGAGACGGCCAGACAGACAAACAAAAAGTAGCTTATGTCACCCCCGGTAATTCCCTCTGTACGTCTGCAAAGGTTCATCGAAATCGCTTCAGCCGTTTCGGAGATTAACCGGAACAGATAGACAGACAGACAGACAGACAGACAGATAAAAAACTTGTTGGCAGTTATAGGGACTGCCGATAGAAATGAAAACTTAGAACTCATCAAAACGTCAAGTTGGAGTACCAACACGGTAAGTCTGCGATTGATGGTTTCGAAAATATAAGCAGTTAAAATTTGGTCCCGTATTCACATAGATTTTGCCAAAAAATCAAGTTTGAGTACCAACACGATAGGTCTGCGATTGATGGTTTCGAAAATATAAGCTTTTAAAAATTTGGTCACGTGGTCACATAGATCTCGTCAAAACATTAAGTTTGAGTGCCAACACGATAGGTCTGCGATTGATAGTTTCGAAAATATAAGCTTTTATAAATTTGGTCACGTGGTAACATAGATTTCGTCAAAAAATTAAGTTTGAGTACCAACACGATAAGTCTGCGATTGATAGTTTCAAAAATATAAGCTTTTAAAAATTTGGTCACGTGGTCACATAGATCTCGTCAAAACATTAAGTTTGAGTGCCAATACGATAGGTCTGCGATTGAAAGTTTCGAAAATATAAGCTTTTAAAAATTTGGTCACGTGGTCACATAGATCTTGTCAAAACATTAAGTTTGAGTACCAACACGATAGGTCTGCGATTGATAGTTTCGAAAATATAAACTTTTAAAAATTTGGTCACGTGCTCACATAGATCTCGTCAAAACATTAAGTTTGAGTGCCAACACGATAGGTCTGCGATTGATAGTTTCGAAAATATAAGCTTTTAAAAATTTGGTCACGTGGTCACATAGATCTTGTCAAAACATTAAGTTTGAGTACCAACACGGTAGGTCTGCGATTGATAGTTTCAAAAATATAAGCTTTTAAAAATTTGGTCACGTGGTCACATAGATCTCGTCAAAACATTAAGTTTGAGTGCCAACACGATAGGTCTGCGATTGATAGTTTCGAAAATATAAGCTTTTAAAAATTTGGTCACGTGGTCACATAGATTTCGACAAAAAATTAAGTTTAAATACCAACACGATAGGTCTGCGATTGATAGATTCGAAAATATAAGCTTTTAAAAATTTGGCCATGTGGTCACATAGATCTCGTCAAAACATCAAGTTTGAGTACTAACACGATAGGTCTACGATTGATGGTTTCGAAAATATAAGCATTTAAAAATTTGGTCACGTGGTCACATAGATTTCGTCAAAACATCAAGTTTGAGTACCAACACGATAAGTCTGAGATTGACAAAAAATAGCCTTTGTCACTCCCGATAACGCCCTCTGCACGTCTGCAAAGTTTCATTGAAATCGGTTCAGCTGTTTCGGAGATTAGCCGAAACAGACAGACAGATGGATAGACAGACAGACAAAAAGTAGCCTATGTCACCCGCGGTAATGCCCTCTACACGTCTGCCAAGTTTCATTGAAATCGGTTCAGCCGTTTCAGAGATTAGCCGGAACAGACAGACAGACAGACACTCCAATTTTATTAATATATATTTATTTATTTATTTATTTATTAGACATACCAACGGCATATAGACAAGTGTAAAATATATTAAAACTAAATAAATAATAAATATGAATAGCTATAGTTCTAATTTTCTAATCCCTACTTTTAAAACTTTCACCGTTACCCTCTTACAATATGAAAATCCAAAAACTCTGAAAAATTCTTTATTTCTTTATAATAAGTAGCTACAGTTCAAATTTTCAAGCCTTTGAAAAAACCAATTATTTCATACAAATTTTCACCCCTGTTTCCCCCTTAATAGTTGAAAATTCAAAAACCTAGACACACTGATAAATAATGAATTATTTATCTATACTAATATTATAAAGCTGAAGAGTTTGTTTGTTTGTTTGTTTGTTTGTTTGTTTGTTTGAACGCGCAAAGCTCAGGAACTACTGGTTCAAATTGAAAAATTATAGTTGTGTTGGATAGTCCATTTATCGAGGAAGGCTATAGGCTATATTACATCACGCTACGACCAATAGGAGTGGAGCATCAATGAAAAATATTGCAAAAACGGGTAAAAATTATTCCTTTTGAGAGCTTCCGTCGCGCGCGCTGCGTAAACGGTTGATGTTAACCAAAAATCATGTACTACGGAATTGTTCCCCTTTAAAAGTTCTGACCAAAAGTCCGCGACAGCATATGTGTATCTTTTAAGGTTAACTTACTATAACCTTTTTTATGACAATCAAATTTGTTCTAACATTATGTACTATTTGCGAAGATGTTTTTTAAACTTAATATTAATCCTTATCAAATTAAATACGTTAGTTGTCTTAAGCATTTCATGCATATTATAATTGCCCTTTACACCACACAATTTAAATTAATATCTTAGCAGTTTTTATCGAAATATGAAAACTATAGCGGGAGAAAATAAATTCGCTGTCTGCCTCTGTTCGTTAACTTTTTACTTCCAAACCACGCTATAGACTTTGATACGGTTTTCAGTATTATCTTATTTTCTTATTATCTTATAATCTATTAATCTATATAATAGAAATACTTATTATAAAGCTGAAGAGTTTGTTTGTTTGTTTGAATGCGCTAATCTCTGAAACTACCAGTCGGATTTGAAATTTTTTTTTTGCCTTTGATAGCCTGAATCTAGCAGAGGGTTATAGGCTATATATATGAAAACGAACTGTCTGTCTATTCCAGCAAATAGGTTTCGGCCAAAACAGCTTAACCGATTTTGATGCAACTTTACACATATGGAAAGGATGTAGTCAAAAGTGACATACAGAACTTTTTGTATGTCTGTCTGTACGTCCATCTGTCTAAACCAATTTTAATGAAACATCACAAGTATGAAAAGAAGGTCGTCAAAACTAACAAATGTTACTTTTTGTCCGTCTGTCTGTCTGTACGTGTAAGGTCGTCAAAACTAACAAATGTTACTTTTTGTCCGTCTGTCTGTCTGTACGTGTATCTGTCTATTTGAGCTAATCTCCAAAACGGCTAAGCAGATTTTAAGGAAACTTTGCAGACGGGAAAGAAGGTTGTCAAGAGATTTGACATTAGCTACTTTTTGTCCGTCTGTTTGTCTGTACGTCTATGTGTCTATTCAATTCAATTTTATCTATTCGAGCTAATTTCCACTACGGCTGAACAGATTTTAATGAAACTTTGCAGACGTGAAAGAAGATTGTCAAGAGTGTCATAAGCAACTTTTTGTGTTTATTTGTCTGTCTATCTGTCTGTCGTTTGTCCACACTGATCTATCAACTACTACAGCCAAAACTACTAAGTCTAGGAAGCTTAAATTTGGAACATAGGTTTATTTTATAACGTGAGCATTAAGTTAAGAAAGGCTTTTTTAGAAATTTCAAACTTAAGGATGGGAATGGAGGGACTCAAATAATGACGTGTTTCAGGGTTTTTAGATTTCCACATTTTAAGGGTGGGAAACGGGAGATGAAAAATTGTATCGGTTTTTTTAAAGGGTGGAAGGGGATTGAAGATTGAAAGTTTGAATGAGTGTAACCAAAATTGGTTCCAGCAAAAAGTACGTATAAACCATCTCGAACGTTAATAGTACCTATAACAGAAATTCGTAGTCTACGCAAGCGAAGCTGCGGGCGGTCGCTAGTTTATGATAAGTAGCAACAATTCCCATTTTCAAGTTTCTACCTTTAAAAAACCGAACATGTTATTACTTATTTATTTATAATGAGTAATCAAAATTTTCATGTGCAAACTTCAAAGGACAAACACTCATACGATTTCCACCCTCCTTCCTCCCTTAAAATCATATACAGGCCGTCCCACGGCTATGCGACATAGAGGGAAAGTACCCTGAATATTGTAGATTGAACATTTTACTGAAAGGAGACATTATTTTATTTATAAAAAAAAAAAAAATACAATTTAAACTGCATTCATAGATTTTTAAATAATTACATGGTTGAACCGGGAATCGAACCCGCTACACGAGAAAAAAATTATCCTGTAGCTTTATCATACCGCTCGAAAAGCTTCATCATAAGTATTATTTTTAGCTAAATAACAGTGTCAAAAATAAAAGGAAGACCATGAATTTTAATATTTTTAATTCACAATTAATCAATTTAATTTATCAAATGCTCAAAATGAGTCCCATTCTATTGAATACAAAGTCGCACTCTTTTGATTATTTCGCTCCCTGTCGATTTTCTGATCATATTCTGGTGGATATTTAGAATAATACGTCTAAGTTCTGCTTGTAGCGCGCGGACACTTTCATACTGTGAACTAAATTTTTTACGTAACCCCATAAAAAATCTAAAGGGTTTAGATCTGGGGATCTCGGCGGCCATCTTATTTGTTCATTTGTCTCGATCCAGGAAAGAAAGTGTTCATTGAGATAGTCCCTTGTTATGTGACTGTTAAGAACTGGAGCCCCATCTTGCTGAAAAGTAAGGTTTCGTCACTTCTTAAAATCTCAAATATTTCTTAATATTAATATTCCTTTCCGTATTCAGATGCCCTACGTGAAAATGTACTAAGAGGATCCGGTTTTTTACAATCCCACACCAACAGTTGATCGAAAAACGCACTCGATTATCAGTCTTGTGGATACGTAAGGGATTCTCCTTGGACCAAGTGGGATTATTGTGTCGGTTGTACATACCATTATTGCTAAAGTTTGTCTCGTCTAACCAGATAATATTATTCAGAAAATACTGATCTTCTAGGATGAGCCTCTCGATTTCATGGCAGAAAATAAGTCGTCTTTCAGCATCACCCAGCCGTAATTTTTGTACTAATCGCCCTTCAATGTAACTTTTGAATTTGTATTTTTTCAGTACACGGTGTATTTTGCTTATCGAAATTCCGATTACTTCTTCACCTTCCCTCACTGAACTTTTAGGATTTGCCTCAAAGTAGGTATATCAAAATGTCTTGTTAATCGTCAGTGTTTGTCATTTGGTGCCGCAGTTGCCCGGTTGTATAGTAAACGATGATCGAAACGTCCCAAAGGATGACGCCCATCTTGGGCTAGGAAAAGTACTTTAGTTCAGAACCATAAATGTCGATACTCTTTGTAAAGCAGCATTTTTAACTACCTCGTTATTTTTATAAAAGTTCGTCAAAAATAGAAAGAGACTATTGAAAATAATGTTCAAGTTATATTTTGAACGTATCTTTATATAATTTATAAAAGTTTATAATGAATGCATCCATTTGCAATGTTCATTACACAAATTGGGCTTACCATTTAAGAGGATTTTGATGAAAATTGATGAAATAGTTAAACATCGTATATTGAATTTTTTTTTTGTGGTTTAGTTTTACTAAAAACTATTTAGTTCATAAATTCTGAAAATAAGTTTCATGGGGATTAAACATTTTCGATCATGGCATAATGATGGTCACATGACAGACAAGTTGTGATCACAGTATAGTTTTGATAAGTATCAATATTTCTTCATTTCTTCTTTTATCTTTGGCAACTATCTTGTGTTCTAGATAGTTTTTCCAGTGTCATGTTGTACTTACTATATTAGGTACTTATTTGTGTTCAAAAAGTTGTATGTGCAATCTATAGAGTTCCTATTTTTAATATGACACCAGAAGTCATTCTATGTGTGCTATTTTGACCAAAACCGAACTTTTAGCTCGTTGTTATCTCTTTATCATTTTATAGAGGAGTTGCACTTATTTAACCTTTCATAGCTTGATGCCGGCCATTTTCCAGCTTTAGGAAATTATATGTCTTTGTCATAAGGCTTCATGTACTTATACAAATCAAACCACATGCACAAAATTCAAAGTACCCATAATTTTTTTTCCTAGCCCATGTTTGTATGGGAGATGGGCGTCCTTCTTTATCAGATTATCCACCAACCGTTTCATAATAATTCGAGATGGTGTATTTCTATCAGGATATCTTTCGCGGTGCCATTGTAAGGCTAATGTTATGTTTTTGTGGTTTAAAAAGTATGCTTCCATTAAATCTTTGACTGACCGATTGGCCGAGTAGTTAGAGACCCTAACTGCGGAGCCGAGGGTCGCGGGTTCGATCCCCGCCCGGGACAAATATTTGTGTGCATGAACATGTCTATTTGTTCCGTGTCTGGGTGTAAAAGTATCTATATATGTATACATTATAAAAAAAAGAATATTTAAGTATATATATCAGTGGTCTAGTGGGTACTAGACCACTGATATATATACTTAAATATGATACGTGCACATAATACGAGCACAATACTTGCTTACTTTGGGACTAGATGGCGCCGTGTGGGATGTTCCAGATATTCTTATTAATATTATATTATATAGATAGATTATTATTATTATTATTATTATTATTATTATTGTTATTATTATTATTACAATACAATGCAAAAATCCTAAAATGAAAATCACAGAAATAAAAGAATAAAAGTTTGAAAATGGAACACATTTTTAAATTATTTCTCTATAATCAGCCAGCGGCATTGCGATGGGCGATGGACGAAATCATTTACTCGTCTTTCGGCAGATTCAGGATACGGCAGAAACTTGATGGACACAAACTCGATTTGTTGCATACAACCAGGTACCTACTAATTACGTATCTCTTTATCATTTTATCACTCACTTAAATTATAATACAGAAACGATGCATACTTCACAAGTGGGTACTCATTCATTAGTAATAGGTACTATAAAACATTGAGATATATGCTTTGAAATGATAATGTCAGTTTTATGTGCTTACGGCAACGTCAGCTTTTCATTTTTCTGAACAAAATTTCATATCAAATGTTAAAATTCATGGTCTTCCTTTTATTTCTGACATTATGTTATTTAGCAAAAAATAATAGTTATAATAAAGCCTTTTGATCGCTATCATAAAGCTACAGGGTAATTTTTTTTCTCGTATAGCGGGTTCGATTCCCGGTTCAACCATGTAATTATTTAAAAATCTATGAATACAGTTTAAATTGTTTTTTTTTTAATTAAAATAATGTTTTCAGTAAAATGTTCAATATACAATATTCAGGGTGATTTCCCTCCAAGTGGCATAACCGTGGTATGCTCTGTACAGATTAATTAGCCTATCATCTGCGCAATTTCATGTTCTTACCATATACCGATTTTCATCAAGCCGTTCTTGAATTATTTGAGGACATAGGAACTGACAGACAGACAGACAAAAATTTTGAAAATGGTAGAAATGAAGTCAGGAAGTCATAAAATGAATACTTACTTATCATAAAATTTGACAAGAAAATTATATATATATAGATAGAGCCAACGTATTTATACAGGTGAGGTTTTAATGACCAGCCAAATTTTAATATAAAATGACCTTTGATAAAAATCCGTTGGACGTTGATTGGCCGTCTTGTTCTTTTTTAGTATCGTTCAATAGGAAAATATTCAGTTAAGACTACAAGACTACGTATAACTTTCCCAAAACTACCAATATACTAGTCACCATTCACTAGGGTGAGGAAAAGTTTGACGGCATTTCCCATTCATTCAAGAACCTAATTTTTTATTGATTTTAATAAATGTCCAAATTTACCTTTTCATCAAATTCAAGTGCGTCATATCGAGCTACACAATACCTAAATATTCAGACAAGGTTACTGACCGCGAAATGCATCTGATAACACCTGGGATAGCGTTGAAAATTGTTTAATTTTACAGAAATAAAAATTAATTAATTTTATTTTGAAACTTATATTTTCTTAATTGTATTTAGACTTAGAAGCTGATACTTAGCAACTCACATCAAGTTGGCAAGCGAGTTAAAACACAACCGGTATTTATTTATTTATTTTTATTTTATTTTATTCGGAATACCAACAGCATTTTTACATTTAGTAATACTAAAATTGACATAAACATAGCTATTAATAGGTATTCGCATCTAGAAACTGATATAAATAGCCAAAAAAAAAAACAGGTTAATACAATAATAAAAACAAAATACAACAATACAATTAATACAAATCACACACACGAATCATCTGCCTTCATCAGACGTGAGGCCGAAAAAATCCGACGTGAAGATTTTTTTTACATAAAAAGTCTTAGATATAAACAATACCAAGTTGCAGTCAAAATTATAAACACCATTAAAAGAGTTGCCCGCTCGTAAGAAAAATGAGTTTCGGCGGTAATTAGTGCCAGCCCAAGGTATTGCTATAGGTTGGTAATGTCTGCATGGCACCCCACGCGGTATACACAAATTAATCTTATCCAGTAAGGCAGGGCAGTCGATTTTTCCGCGTGCGATTTCCATTAAAAATGAAATGTCCGCTATTTGCCTTCTTTTCTCCAAAGGGAGAAAATGATACTTACGGCACCTCGTCTCATATCCATGATCACTTGAATTGTAGGTACCTTAAAAATCTTTTTTGGATACTTTCGATACGAGAGATGTACACGTTGTATTGCGGATTCCAAATCACCGAAGCGTACTCGACGACACTGCGCACGTAAGCACAGTAAAGTACTTTGATAGGTTTTAAGAATGTGAATTTTGACGTGGTTCTAATTATAAAACCAAGGGATTTTGAGGCTTTTTTCACCATATAATCAATATGCTTATCAAATATCACTTTAGAGTCCTGAATCAATCCTAGGTCCTTCATGACATCAACCTGAGCAAGCGGCCCATTACCAATCACATATTGAAATTGGAAAGGGGTAGGTTTGCGCGTGAACGTCATCGTAAAACATTTAGATATATTTAAATCTAATTTGTTTTTTGAACAATACTCTTCAAAGCTACATATGTCCCTCTGGAGAAGGACACAATCAGCGAGACTATTGATGGCCATAAAGATTTTAGTGTCGTCGGCGTACAATAAAAAGTGGGCGTACTTAAAGCACGAGTAGATGTCATTGAGGAAAAGAACAAAAAGCAAAGGCCCCAGTAGAGACCCTTGAGGTATTCCAGATGGGATTGATATCCACTTCGACATGAAACCATTGATCACGACCGCCTGAGATCTGTTCCTGACGTACGATGAAAACCATCTAAATAAATTTCCACGTATACCAGCTTATATAACTTATCAAGTAATAGTAGGTGATCAATGCGATCAAATGCCTTACTAAAGTCGGTAAATATAGCATCTACCTGCGCCCCAGAGTCCATCTGTGACGTGGTGTAGTCATTGAAAACCAATAGATTGGTTATAGTGGACCTTCGCTTTAAAAATCCATGCTGCTCCGGTCTAAAATATGGCTGTAACGAGGCATATTTCTGTCGATATACAACTTTCTCAAATATTTTGGCAAAGATGCGTAATTTAGATATTGGCCTATAATTTTTAATATCAGACCGATTTCCGCTTTTATGAACCGGTGTTACAAAAGCGGACTTCCATGTCACCGGTATTGTACCTTCATGTAAAGATCGTCTAAAAATGATACATAATGGCATAACCAAACTGTCCACACATCGCCTTATAAAAAATGGGGGAATACTATCAGGCCCGGCGCCCTTATTTAAGTTTATATATATATATATTTTATATAGAGCCAATAGACTCCAAATAACTGTGTCATAAGAGCATGCACACAGACAGACGGGCAGGACGAGATTACTGTTATATTATGTTACTAATATTTAGGTTCTATTGTGTTTCACTAACAAATAAGTCTTTGTTACTTGATATGAAATAATAAATAATAATGTGTATTTCAATTTAGTATGACCAATTACCAATTAGTCTTACAATAAGTTTCAAAACATTTACATCTTCCATTTGCAGGCATCAGCTCCGATACAGTTTATAATAGATATAAACAACAAACTTGGATTCTCGGATTCACACGTGTTCATGTATCGATAAAATTAAATAGAATTTAATATTCAGACATATTATTTCGTCAAAACATCGCTGTTATCGCTTAGAAATAGCCAAACATTAAGATAGGAAACATTCTAGGGCGATAATGATATAACGGTTCCTCTAAATCGATAAGTAATATTAAATCGTATGGACATGACGTCACTGATAATTTAAAGAAAACTGTATGGATATAAAATATTGTTTATAATAAATCAGTAAATTAATAATTATATTTATTTTTCATACTTTTACTAGTACTTGTTAACAATAACAATTACATTGTTATTACCCGAAAACGATAATAAGTATAGCGATGTTGAAATTTTATGCCCAATTTACAATATATTCCAGTATAGTACAGAGGATGAAAAAAGTGGTTCAGCTACATTATGTGCAGCAAAAGATATTCTTTTCTAGGATCGTTTGGTATCGCGTGGGTATGCCAAATCTAAGTTTGCGACCTCGAAAGTGGGGGGGGACAATTTTTGGTGGCCGAAAAACCTCATCAGCAGCTACAGCGCTCCATGCCAAGCCGTAAAAGAGATTTTAAAAAGCATTGTAATTGTGAAGCATCAGTGATTGTTGGGTTCGATGGGTACCCAAGTGAGGCGAATCAGCGAGACAAAAGCTCAGAAAGGGCTCGGCGTTCGAAACAGCCCTGAGAAAAATGTTTATCATTAATCGAGCAATGGATGAACCCCATAATAATAGGCGAAGAATACGAAGAGGAAAAAATATGCGTCAGCGGAAATTATTTTATTTAAATTATTATTTATTACGAATAAAATAGAAATTAATGTAATTTAGTGGACTGTAAATTTATTATGAATAAAACACATGTTCACTTCTCCCTTTAGTGTTTATGACTAATAACAACAGAAAAATAAAAACATATTTTATCACCTGCTAACATTTTATAACCAGTCTTTTGTTTATAAATTAACAATACGGCGAATAACTAATATATTTATTTAATTTATTATATTATATATTAAATTATGATTCCTGTAGCGCAACATGAAGCGCAGTTTTTATTTCTCGGTTTCCTCCTTTTTATAATGATCATCAATTGCACTAGTGATGGTGAACAATCATATTTTTTAGAACACTTTGCTCATTGTAAAAATTTCAGCCAATATAACGTTTGATGACAGTACACTCCCGGCTGTTTCTCAGGAAAGATACTTGGGAAATGAAACGAATAAGAGCCGCCTCCTTCAAATATTGAGAAAACATCTAAAAGAATCTTCCATCCGAGTACTAGAAGCAGCAGAGGACGCTGATGTAGGTACCTACTGTATGTAACAACAGCTTGTTCTCAGTCACCTAGCTTCGACATTGTGATCATTGAGGATATTGACGTCCTAGTCACCATAGCGCAGCGTGATGAGGAACTTTGGGGTAAGGAAGCTGAGGAGGAAGAAACTGTCGATGACCAGCCTGGTGCAGCAAATAACACAACCGAGCCTCAACCACAACCATCAAAGCGAACATAATTGTAAATATATCCAGTATTTATGTAATTATTGTAAGCATTCCTTTGTCATTCCTAACTTTTCGTAAAAATAAATAACCAAAATTTTCCTGTATTTTAAGTTGTCTATAAAATGAACTGCGATTTGATTACTTTAATTCAACGGTTTTCCAATTTTACTTGTGAGTCGAAAAAAAATAACTATATTTGTAAATTGGTGCTTTTTGAACTCACAGATTGATGCTCTACATCTTTTAGGGAGAAGGGGGATTGATAAAATTTGATGTTGGAAATGAACATTGAAAATGGGTAAAACAAAGTTTTGACAAAGTCATAAAAATTTGAAGTTTTTTGGGTCCTTATAAAAAATAGAACAACTGGACCAATTTCGTATATTTTTTTGAATCATCGCAAAATTTTCACTTTAGAAGTTTTTCGGCCACCAAAAGTTGTCCCGCCACTTTCGACGTCGCAAACTTTGATTTGGCATACTTATACGATACCAAAACGATCCTAGAAAAATATATCTTTTGCCGCAAATAATGTAAGCTGAAACACCTTTATACACGAGAAAGTATAATTTTAGGGATATTATATGGGGCTAAAATTTGTATTTTGGATTTTTCATAAATTTTGATGAGAAATAATTTAAGCAAATGGTCCCGAAATCAATTTCAAATTTTTGTACTTATTTATAATTGAGCCACGACTACTTGCTACTGTACCGAATAGAAATAAACTTTCTATGGCAAATGGTCTCTGAAATAATCCTGAAGGACACTCTTTCATTATACGGTTTTTGTATACAACACAAACAAGATTCGTTATATATGTGGCGTGTTAATTAAATATCAATATTATGTTATTGTCAGAGTTAAATATAAAATAAAAAAGATTCATAGCCAGACATGGGCCAAAGCTAGTATTATTTCTAATAGCTAGGTCGTACGGATATCTCAAGGTGCAACTATGGGGTTGACACTAACTAATTCTCTAGCTGTTAGTCGATTTAGAATCTAAATAATTTACATACTTTAATAATAAAAAGCCAGCCAAGTGTGAGTCTAATTCGCACTCCAAGGGTCCTGTACTGTTATATAACGTATTTATCGCTGCTCACCACCAGATAGCACGTAAATGCATATATCAATTCAAAAATAATAAAATATAATTATTTATTTCATATAAACACTTATAAATTGACAGTATTCGGATTTTTAGTTCTGCTGTGTAAGACCTTGCTTGTGATTCAAGATCAACGAAAAGTACCCTATATACGTTTTTATATACTTGCGAGTGTCAAAATAACCAGCATAATGGCTATTATTTGATTGCGTGGACTTAATAGCAGCTTCTTCTTAGCTTAGCAGATTCTTTTATAAGTATTTGATAAAAATTTCGTGTCGTGATAGCCCGAGCCGCAGCGAATCTGTTTCAAATCTTTAAGGCCATGTGCCTAGGGTGCGAATTCAGCGTGTACTAATGAGTTTTTTCTGACTGTAGTACATTAACTATCACTCACTCCGTGCCTCGGAGAGAACGTTAAACAGTCTGTCCCGGTTGCTGTCAATAAATGGTGGTCGTTACAATCCGTCAACCCGCATTGGAGTAGCGTGGTGGCTTTAAGCTCCAAACCCCTCATCCTAAGGGGAGGCCTAAACCCCTGCAGTGGGGTATAAAAAGGACTGAGGGAAAAATAAATCTATATAATAAGTCACTGTCTATATTTAGTAATCGCAAATAAAAATATGACTTCCTGTTTTTGTGAAGTATTCACGGGAAATCCCGTGGGTATCAATGACGCCGATAAGGTCGACTACGAGTAAGCTTTACAGCACCAAAGTATTAATATAATATTTTAGATAGGCATGGTAATTCCAAATCGAATCATCAAAACAGGCCGTTTTGGCAAATTCGGTCCGGTCACGAAACGCTAGAAAGATACCAGGCACGTTCAAGTAGGTCATACGTAGCTTGATGAAAATTGAAATTTTGAATTGATGTAAATGAAATTTTCGAGAAACTTTTCCAAAAAGTTCTACCCAAGCGACTATTTCAAAGTCGTTCAGAGCACCGCACCGCAATCTAAACGATTTTCGTGCGGAGTTTCATCCTGTGGTACGTACAGTCCAGTACCCTAGGTACATATAAGTCGGTGGTTCTACCAATTCAGATTGTATTTTGGTGGCGTTTTGTCTAAACGCAATAGACGTGACGTAAAGACGCCCACGGAATCCACTCAAAGATGCACTTGACGACCTCATCACCGAGGTAGAAAATGTCAGAGCTTTACGCCGATCAGACTTTTAGTCTGGCGTAGGAGAGCAGAACCTACCACCCGAAACCACCTAGTTAAAGTAATTAATCTGCGCGAATGGCGTTTACACGTTTTTTTATTCACAGTGTTGCTGTCCAGCTCGAACAGCCCTCGATCGACTCACGTTGGCCCTTACTTGAATATACTCATACGCCGCCGCCACAGTCATGCACCGAAGCACCTCAGTACGTCCGGTCCGCGTTTAATTCAAAGCCTATAACACTCTTCGTAGTATAGTTTGAGGTTGTCGTTTAACTTGTCGTCGGGCTGCACCTTCTGTGTTGTTCCAACCCGGCACTATGAGTATCTGTGCGATAGGTCGGGTGGGCAGTTGTACAAATGTGGATTCGGCCCTCATTAAAAAAAATGAAAAATTTCGCGCTTCTCGCAACTATCGGAGGACATTGAAAATGAACATCAAAAATAATAACTTATAACACATTTTTTCAAACAGTTTTGTTACCATACCATACGCTACCCCGCGAGCTCTTGCATCTTTTGACGTTACTGGCTTTCGTTTATCTTTATAAGTTTCTGAAATACGTGTAGATACTCGAATCTCACTCTCCGGGGTAACTGATCTGAATCATTCAATGAAAAGGGCACCTGCCTAGCCCAAAGTTTTCGACCTATTCTAAAATTTCTTTTTCCAAACGGTAGACAATCTATCTGCCTCAGGACCCCTCAAGGCGCGATTCCTAATTGTTCTTGACCAGTTTTTCTTGAAATGATCTGCAAAAAGAACAAAATGATCTGTAGTTGGTAGGTACATACCTAATGCAGCGGCGTAACGTTAACGGCGCAGTTACGCAAGGCGCGATGACGCAAGCGTCGTCGGCCCAGTCGCTTTACGACGAATACCGTAATTACGCGCCTGTTAGGGACATTTAGCGTCTTTAACGTGCCCTTTACGGCGTTCCTCTTCAATGCCCGGTACTCGCCGTGCTTAAGCCGACAAACGAACGCGCTATGACGCTATTAATTTGCATCAAAATGACGGCTTGGTCTAAGACGTTCAATGATACATTTTGATAATGACTGACGGAAACTATTAGCACCCACTGCTGGAATGCGAAACGGTCTTCAGTCAGAAAACTGTATATAAACGGTAAACGAAATATAAACCGATAGATTGTTATCGTTAGTGTTTTATTATAAAACTAACGACTTCCTGCGGCTGCACCCGCGTGGGCGACACGTTTATCTGCATTTTACACATATTTTCCATTTTTCCAACGACAATGAAATTTTCAAATTGCCGATTTTCGTTTTTGATTTTCTTTTCCATTATCCTTTGCATAAGTAAGGATTCAACTGTTTAAATAAACTTTTCATTACTCATACTGGGAAATTACGCTTGAAGTTACCTAATCAGAGGGATGAAAGTAGTACTTTTCGTCCCTGGGAAACGATTAACCCTGCTGTCAAAAAAAAAAAAAACGATGCAAGCCATGTATCAACTTTTTATACAGCAAATCTGTTGAATCGCGGTGAAAAATTGTAATAAAAAAAATTATCAACTATATCGTAATAATTATTTTATAATTTAATTTATAATTTAAAATATTTTTTATATTATTTTTTTAAATTTATTTCCATTTAAATTACATAGATTTGAGCTAAACATCAATGATAAAAATTACTGGCTGGTAGAATGACACAGTAAAAGAATCAATTAAAAGGCGAGAAAGCAGCAATTCGATCTTCAGTTGTTTTGTCGAGTGCTAATTATTTACGTATACAAATATTTGTATAAAATAAGTTCATCAGATTCAGATATGGATTCATCGCGTTTTTTTTTACTTTCCTCATATTCGTAATGAAAAGCATAGTGTTTACCTCGGGTGAAAGACTTATTGTGGCACTCGAACTATTGGCGCCTTCGCTACGCTCGTGCGCCTAACCATCTCGTGCTTACATAGGCCCCTTTCAGCTCTTGTGTAACAATCTACTATTTCCAATTAGAATATACCCACGGAATGAGCTGTTTTCCCGTTTAACTATTTTCGTACAAAAATCACGTCGTTCAGTTGATGAGTTTAGACGTCGTCGATTTGAATTTATAATGTTAGTCGATTAGCACGCGTAGAATTAGGTACGAACTCCACTTCAATTCATACCTGATTTTTTCATGTGTAACTTATTTAGTGGGGACGAAATGGCGAGACAGTGATAACTAATAATCCTCGCAAATCCGTCTTCACACCGCACCGCAAATACGAATCGCTGTCATTTCATGGATAAAACTACCATGACACTTTTTATTGTGCCTTACACTGATATCTTGCTTTATTACTATTTATTACTATTAGTTTATAAAAACTTTGACGCCCCTTTCCACCCTCGGATCATTTATATTTAGTTTTCAATAAAAAAATTTTATTTGGTTTTTTTTATTTTTGTTTTTTTTCTTAATAAATGTCTATATTACATTATAATAGAATAAAAATTTAAAAAATTCTGGAACTAGCGTTTAGAACTGTATGTTGAAGAATCCATCTGTCAGACAGATAGATTCGTTGTTAAGAATGTTATTTATTTTTAAAATGTTTATACATAGATGACGATACTTTTTGAATTATAAAGGCTTTTTTTAATGTAAACTATTTGAAAGAGTAATTAATTTACGCTTATTATTTCACTATATAAAAACTTTGTCGCCGACAGAACATTAGATTGTCGATAAAATTTTTAATATATTCCTTTAAGCTTTGCTGATCATGCTAAAATTGATTTTAAAACTCTTTTGATTTATTAAACCCGTCCAAACTTTCCGATCTTCTGCAAAACGGTAAGTTTCCCGCGAACCCGCCTCTTGGCGCAGGCACCTTTACGCCGGTGCAGCCAGGTAGTGCAAAGTATCGAGGCCATCATCTCCTGATAGTAAAGCTTTTCGGGTTCCAGGCCTAGAATCCAACAACGTAGTAAATGTACTGAGTAAATGTATAGAAGAAAAAAAGTTCGTTAGTGTCACAGTAATATACAAATTTTATAAAGAATATTTCAAGAGATTGGATTATTTCTATGTAAAGTTACATTATAAACTGAAAGCGTAAAAATGCGAAGTGAAAAGTACTTTTGTTGTGCATTTTGCTGAGAGCTTAACACGGAACCGTGTATATCGAAACAATATCAGTTTTGGCGCCATCGAATGAATTTAGTAAATTTAATCTGATCTATGTAATCAGTACACGAGTGTTGTTATCGAGTTGTTTTCGTGTACGGTAACGTTTCGCTGCACACTCAGTCGTTATCTGTAGGCCTGAAGGTGTGCGAATGTGCGATAGCTCATCCAATAACATCAAAACATCCAAACGGCTCATGTTATCCAATTTCTGGTTGTACATAAAAATCGAATGTTACAAATACACGCACAGGTAAACAATTTTTTACAAGGCGCCGCCGGCCGTGGCGGATGTCGTATAAAATATACACATTTAATAATAATCATTACAAGCTTCTTCTACTGCTATTCACATTGTAAAAAAATTTAACAAATATTTTTATAAGTTCATATATGTTGATTGAATGCCGGATGGCCGTGGTTAGAGATCCTAACTGCGGAGCCGAAGGTCGCGGGTTCGATTCCAGCCCGGGACAAATATTTGTGTACATGAACATGTCTACTTGTTACGTAGGTGTAAAAAAATATTTATATATGCATATACATAGGGTAAGTCAGAATGTTATGCAGGTTTTCAAAAATTTATTATGAGAAATATAATGAACATATAATATTGTGAGATATACTGTGTGAAAGGTAAACTCTCAAAGTTTAGTTTCCTGAAACTGATTCCGCGTTCGCCCGCAAGATGTCAGCAGGAGAGCAGTTAAAGAAAATGGCGCTGACTGGCTAGCATAATAAATTTTTGAAAACCTGCATAACATTCTGAATTACTCTGTATATAAAAAAGAATATTTAAGTATGTATATCAGTTGCCTAGTACTCCATAATACAAGCATAATACTTGCTTACTTTGGGACTAGATGGTGCTGTGTGGGATGTTCCAGATATTATTATTATTGTATAAGTAAAACAATCAGAACTAAAATAAAACTCTAACCTTGTCGCCCTCCCCATGGAAAAACAAATCAACTATTCTTTTTTCAATAGACATGAATGAGTTAAATATTTTTGATACTGAAATCCTATAAAAGCTTTTGAGGGATACGATTTTTAATTTTTATGCATTTCAGACTCACATTTCAGATCAGACATAACCAGAAGAATTTAAGTGTGAAAAGAAGCAATTTTTTATTATGATCTGCTTGCAGGTTGTGCCACAGTTGTGCCCCACGCTAAAAAAAAGTTTTGTTGATGTTGATTTAAATATAGAACGTTTGAAACTAATCGAGTTGTTTTGTCGTGCGTTAGGAATTTATTTTTATATGATTTTATAGCACAGTTTCAATTTTTGTCACAATTCCATGACACAGTGACACCAACACTGACTTATTGTAACCTCAGATTGTAACCAAGTAGTGGGCCGTTGGTCATTAACTTACAAGGCCAAAACGTGTCACATTAGAATGACCTAAGGAATTTGTTCATGTTTTTCTATCTTTTGCAATGGCTGTATAAGAAGTATAGAAGTAGCATTTCATTATTGATGTTTTTATTTCCGGTTATCTGTATTACCTTCTGCGAAACGTACCTTGTAAGAGGTCTCGACAATGATATTTCTATGTACAGTTCAGCTACAGTACTGCTAATAGGTCCTATTGAGCAAAGTGTGACAAAATTGCGTCAACCAATGCCACTTGGCATGGCTATTGTACAGATCAAACTGAGCTGAAAAAGCCCGTTACCTAACCTTGACTCCGTGACCTGAAGGAGTGAGGGGGGGAGGGTAAAAATCCGAATTCCCGGTGCTCAGAAAAAAGTGAGCTTCGTCCAGGTCAGGTCCAGGTAAAAAGTTGACTGTGAGTATTAACGCCGAGGGTCGTGCGTTCATCGGTGCCTTACCCTTATCCCAGTAAAAGTAAACTGTGAATAGTTAGCGTTGCTCTTATATAGTGAGTGAGAGTCGAGTGCTAACTCTTACTATAAAAACCAAAATTAAGTACCTAGTACCAAGTATTTTGCTAAGTGTCATGGCGTGATATTCTGATGTCTATAACGCACACTTGATTGTTTGTCTGTAGTTTAAATAAGGCAGATTTAAGTAATTTACGTTTGTCCTTTTACTTATGTAAAATCGAACCTGAAAAATGTGCTCTCAAAGAACATGCCATGAGATATTAAAGGAAAAGAAAACGTTTAATGATGACCGCTTAGCCTAGTAGGTAGCGACCCTGCTTACGAAGCTGGAGGTCCTGGGTTCGAATCCCAGGTCGGGTCAGTATTTATATGATGAATATTGATACTGATACCGGGTATTGGTTGTTAATGTGTGTGGTGTCTTCGCTTGGTACCCAAAACACAAGCGAATCGTACTGCGACGAGTGCATAGTGCGCCTCGTGCTGAATAGCGAGTGGTGCTGTGGCCAACTCGTAGCTTGAGGGAGGGCGCATCCAAAACATCTCCCCAAATGTCGTTGTAGTATCCACAATATGGGTCGACTGAACATGACTGGAACCGATTATATTGCTTCAATGCTTGAAGAAGATTTACTGTAACTCTACCTCCAAATATTACGATTCAAATCACTACCTTCCTGTAGAAATGGACTCCCAGAAGCTAATGCTTAGTTTGGGGCCTAGACGTTGTTGTGATATAGACGTTATTATTATTATTATTACTATTATTTTTATTATTATTATGTCACCTAAGCATGAATAGCTAACCTGTAATTTGTGTGTACAGGTCCAACATGTTTATCGGACGTGATGAGTCGACGGCGCCACGGCCGCTATCGGCCGCCATTGAAAAACAACGTTTACGCAAGCCACAATTATCAATGGAGCGAGTTTTTCCTTATCTGTTTGTACGGCGACGTAGGGCGTAATGAGCACAGAGCTGCCATCAGTAGTCACCAGTCAAACTGAAAAAAGCACCGCGCATTTACGCAGTTACATTTTTAAATTATATTACACTTATTTGGTACAAAATTCGCTATGTTTCGAGGCGAAATATAATGTATGAAATTAAGTTTGTGATCCAGTAGGAAAACATAGGCATGACAATGTGAAAACTTTAAATTAATCACAACTTCTAATGCAATAAATGACTGTCAGTCATACGTGGAAAGCATGCATCATAGATAAAGCATAATATAGTAGAACAGAACTGCACAACTAAAACAGAAACTGTAGAAACAACTAGGTACAATAAGTGCAAAACTTCTGAAAGAGCCAAGCAGTCTCAAAAGGGTCCAAATTTTATTAGCTGCAAGATAGAAAACACGTTGTGATGTAGAGTGAGTGTAAAAAAAATCATTTTTATTTTAAGCATTTACAAGATGTTGAATTAATATTTTTTATGCAAAAAATTACGTTTAAACGTAAAGGCAGTACGTTGATTAGGTACTTTGTTGGACAGTAAACTGAGACTGTAAACATTTACAAACTACAACGCACTACATATCGGTCCATGGTGTGTCTCAGCTCATATATGTTTGAAAAAGTTAGGTTTAATTTAAAAAAAAAATAGGATACCTGACTGCGTAAAAACAAATTAACCGAAAAGAAAAAAAAAACAATCTCTATGATTAGTAGAAGTTTGGGAGAGCAATGTGAAGTTCAACATACATTGTTTTTTTTTTTTGCTCGATACCCACTTAAGAAAATAATAAATTATTGTATTACATAATTAAGACTTGTTAAGAATGTTATAAGGTATTGCAGACGGGGACTAACAATTACCAAGAAATATTTGGTGATGGAGTTCATTTGAAATTGTATTTTAGTATTAGGGCATATTGTGTATAAGGGTAATGACCGCTTATACCTAAGTCCAAATCGGCGACCTCAATTAAAAAACGATACTAATTTCCGGTCATTTCACAAAGTAGACGATTTATAGAATAAATATGATTTCTGTTACCCCAGCAGGTCAGTCATCGGACGGCCTAAATACGGACAACCTTTGAATCACACAAATTGTTTTCAGCATGTTTCAACAAACATGTCAAGGTAATCAGGTGACGAGACGCCACATCAACTACTGATGATCAAATCCTATAAAAACCTTATATTGATACAAAACACCACAAGTACAATCACCGCATTACAGTACGCAAGTCATGATCGTTTAGATCTGTATTTTATTATGATGAAAATATAGGTAGTTTTTGTGTGAAGTATTTATTAAATTTTTTTTTACAATTTAATTTTCGTTTCACCACCTTTCGCTTCTCGAGTAAGGAATCCAGTCAGACAGATGTCAATTTTCTAAGGAAGTTCAGGCCTATATGCATACTCCACTTATCGTCCCTTATGTATGTTTTGTAATTTTTGTTTGTCCCTTCCTGCAATACCTTTTAACATTGTAATCATATTTACATAATAGTAGGTATATTTTATTATTTTTATTGTTGTTTAATTCGGTTTATATCTATAATATTTGTTTGTTTCCTCATTATTTTTAATCGAACTTTGTCTTTTAGTTTTATGTTAAGTATATTTCTATCCATTCTGTGTTGACAAGTTTCTAGTGATTTAATGTTTGAAACGATGATTAAAATGGAAATGGGCGGGACATCTATTAAGAAATAAAACAGAAAAGTGGGTCAAAGAACTAATGGAATGGTGCCCTAGATACAAAAAGAGAAGTAAAGGTAGACAGTATCGTGGTTGGGAAGATGATATTAAAGAGGTAGCGAGTACAACTTGGACTGGGGAAGTAAAAGATAGGTCGTTGTGGAAAACACTTGAGGGAGGCTTATGCTGGAAAGCAAGACAACCAAAAAACCACTGTCTAATACGTAAATTATTATTTATATTCATTTACAGATATAAACCAACTTTCTTTTATAGTAATAAGACAAAATGTAACTTATTGGATTGTTAATAAAGGCTATTATTGAATATTATTATATTTTATTATTTGCATAAGTAGGTATCGAACAGAAAAGCATTGGATAGTGCACTCCGCATTGTTCAAACAAAATTCTATAGATTAAAGAACTCATTATTATCTATTCGGTTACTTAATAAATTTTTATATAATTGTTTAAATACGGGTTTTTGTATTTTATAGAGACAAACAATCTAAAACAGACGAACTAGGCAATTATTATCACCTTGTCTTACGACACAGTCTACTACTTTATAGTTTTATTTTGTAATTTTATTTTTTTGAAGTCCACAATGGATCGGCCCAGTGTAGGTAATTTGTAGTTTACGCTTACAGTCCAACAAAGAAATTAACCTGCTGTCCGGACGTCCGACGTAATTTTTTTGTTTATGTTAAAATCGTAGCAATGTCTAGTTCAGTGTATTTAACAAAAGTTTGTTTAAGAAAATGGTGTTTACATTTATTCTGTTTCAGACTATTTAGTATTTGAATGCGTTTCTTTGTTTTGATATTAAAAACTTATCTGTGTGTATGGGAGTAGTGCCCAGTTGCTACGTTAGTTGCGTGCGCTGCGTATTTTTGTTACCCCGCCATCCAACTCCTCAGCCTATACCGCTTCTTGAGCTTGGGTAGTTATACCTTATACCTTACTTTACTTACTTTGCCCGACAGTACCACAGTGGGTTTATTGATAGCCATTGATGGGTTCTGTTATTCATCTTCCATTGTCAGGCAGTCGTTAACATTTGCTGCGAAAAATGCTCGTGAATACAAAACTGACGCGTCCAATCTCGGTAGGTTTACTAGTGGCCTTTGAATTATAATTTATATAATTTATAATAAATTTAATAATAATAATAATAACGAATAACGTATATATCACAATTTATATGTTATTTTGTTGCATTATATACCTACTCGTAATTATAGAAAACTATAAGTGTTGAATATTGGTGTAAAATTGTACTTTGCAAACATTTTTATTGTTCATGTTACAATTTTGCTTGTCTGTATATTTGATAATAAATATTATTATCAATATGGCGCTGTCAATTTCGTTACTCTAATGATGAATGTAAAATATTTCATAAACTTGTTTCATTGGAAGTACATCTATGGTTATAATGCTTCCCATATATCTCACTGCAATTAAAATATGTGGTGCAGCTACTAATATGAAAGGGTCTCTTATTGAAGAAGCAGGTCTCATATGAAAGAAAATGGTGATTTTCCGCATATATCTTAGCCGGATATTTGCAGTCATATGTATGGATATGTAAGACTATTATAATGGCGCAGCAGACGTCGTCGTTTCCAGTCAATTATCGACACTTAAGGGTGTATAATACGGAGATTGGTACTTGGCAATAAATTGGTTTAACCTTGATCTGGGCATAACGATCGCTATTTGCACGACCTTTCGTAGAATAATATTTGTTATTGTGTCTAATTGGGCGCCCGCGCATGCCGTTACGATAACAATAAAAGACCAAATTTCTGTGAACTTTCTATTTGAAAATATACATTTACGGAAAATTAGGAACGGTAACAATTATTGTTTGTAGTCTAAAAAAGTTCGAAAAATTTGGCAGATACGATTACGACAGACGCACTAGAATGACACCGTCGGAGTCAGAAAATACTAATGGTCTTGCCTGTTTCATTTATACAAAAAACCATCCAATCACGTATCGGACCAACCACAGTGAAGGGTTCTGTAGTCGGGATGAACGTTCATGGTTAAAATTCAAATAAAAAAAAACAATCGCAAAGCAAATTGCAAACGCCACAGAGTAAAATGAGAATCATGGAAACGTCGTCGGTCAAATTATTTAAATAAATGTCCAATGTGGTCACATAAGCAAAGTGACCCTTTTATTTTTATTATCTTTCGAGGAATGGTTTTTAGAAGTTGCCATCGTTTATAATGAACACTTTGAAACATTAGAATCAAAGTAAATAATTTTCATATGTCATCCACGAATCTGTTGCTCAAGTAACTAATTATATATAATAATAATATAATTATAATGACGTATACATCACAACAACGTCTAGGCCCCAAATTAAGCGTTAGCTTGTATTTTGGGTACCAAGCGAAGACACCACATACATATAACAACCAAGACAGTCAATATGACGACCGCTTAGCCTAGTGGGCAGCGACCCTGCCTGCGAAGCTGGAGGTCCCGGGTTCGAATCCCAGGTCGGGTCAGTATTTATATGATGAATATTAATACTGGTACCGGGTCTTGGTTGTTATATGTATGTGTTGTCTTCGCTTGGTACCCAAAATACAAGCTAATGCTTAGTTTGGGACCTAGGCGTTGTTGTGAATGTGTGTGTTATTATTATTATTATTATTATTATTATAAGACCCGGTACCAGTATCAATATTCATCATATAAATACTGACCCGACCTAGGATTCGAACCCGGGACCTCCAGCTTCATGGGCAGGGTCGCTACCCACTAGGCTAAGCGGTCGTCTTGGATATAATTACGTATTGGCATAACTGGCAATGCACTGTAACCCCGTATCCGTGTAATAACAATATATCCATAGTGCCATGATGGTATAGTACTTGTCATATATGTGTGCGGCTGCGAAGCTTGGCTGTTACAAAAACGTCGTAGTAATATTATTTCATAGAAGTGTTGCGGCGGAAAATATGGCGGACCTGCGCAATAGGGCTACCGCATCGCACTTCGAAGCCGCACAAATATATGGCATGTACCTACTGGACCTTGTCGATGACATGCACTTTTTGATGATGACGTCATTCCCTTGGTTTCACACGTTCGAATTTTATTACAGCTACCCATGTTCATTTTGAATTCACCCCCTTCGCAAGATTTGCAATATCATACCACAGTGTCGTTCTGTTTTCCAACGTCATCGAGTATACCAAAATCGAAAAGATTTTATTAATGTGTATAAAGGTAAACAGCACCAGTAGTTCGTATAGAGTGCATCATTAGAAACTCGGGTGATATGTAGGTATGCTAAGCATTTGAAAATGCCAGAATCTAGTTCTTGATGATTGATTCTTTCAATACTTTGTCAACATAACATTTGAATGGAAACGAACTTTGCCGGTTTCCTTTGAATATACCTATTTGTTTATTATCTTTGAGTTAAAAATTAATTAATAGCAAAGATCTTTACTGTCATATTTAAACGGCACGACTTGATCGGTATTATTGATCTTTGAACACCACCACTGAGTCTACTATGTTAAAAAACAAATAGAAATTTTGACATGGAATCTCTCATGTCTTATAGAAGCACGAATAACAGCTGGCAAGTTTCAATGATGATTAGCGTTACCAAAACGTGTTCCACGAAAATGCGTAGATCTGTACATGTCTTTGCGTATCGCGCATCCAGACGTGGTACGTTGTCGATCAAGCAAGCAAGGTTGCCCACTGAGGTTGTCCCATTACAGTACCAAAGGAAAAATTTGGCGTGGGGGGTAGTCCACGGGGCCCGGACCCCCTCCGAAAAAAATATTTATAACATTGTAAGTACTAAATTATATTTTTTCCATACCTACACACATTTTTTTCAATAAGCGTTTAAAATTTTGTTAATTGACTCAAAATTATCGAAATTCCAAATTAAAAACAATTCGGTGTTCAAAGAGAGTATATATAACAAAGTATTTAAAAAAATCCTCTCAAACTCTCCGGTAAGTCAGACACTCCCTCAAATTATTTTCTGGTTACGCCACTGCTCGCAATGATACATACTTCATCGCGGTGTTGTGACATCAAAGTTCAGTTATATTCTTGAGAAATTTCTTGGCTGTCCCATAAATAATTGTTTACAAAACCATTAATATTACGGACCTAAATAAAAACCACTGAAAAGGTAATAAAACAGCCTATCTGTTCGTCCATGCATAGAACATTACTTTTGAGAGACAAATTTTGAAACGGCAGTTGCTTTAAAATTTTATTGTCCAACATCAAAGATAAAAAAAGAGTTAAGAATGTATCTCGGAAAAAAAATCACCAAATAACATCCGTTCCTATCCTATAATATCCTTCTAACATAAATATGCTGACGCGTTACTTTTATTCACATATTTCTCGCATTTTATGATGCGTCAATCATCCATTGCTCTACTGATAGCTCATGTGACTGATATTGACCATTTTTCTCAGTGCAAGACGTATAATGTACGTTATACTTTATTTTTTATATAGAAAAATGAACATCGCAGTAATATAGACCTTATACCGTAATCATGATAAAAGAACTAACTTTGAATGAATTAAATATGCACTAATTTTATCTGTGTTAAAACAGAAACAACACAAACGTGCAATCACCGTTGGCGAAGCTGCCGACGGAAAATTTGTGTAAAATTCATTGTAAATACGTATTATTATTGCTATATAAATTTTAGATATAATTTGTGATTTCACTTCATCTATTTCGCTTAAGAGTTTGTTAATTATCACAACATTACAGCGTCATCAAAATACGCGTCATCGTAATAATTACGTTACAGGAACCATAATTGCGTAATAAAAAATATACGCGGACGTATATTTTTTTGCTCTTTGTATTTCTTGTTTTTTTATTATGGGGGTAATCTATTGCTCGACTTATGATGAACACTTTTCTCAGGGCAGCGTCGTAATGTCGATAGCAAAGGACGTTTATGTTTATTTACTCCTGTTATCTTGTAGTTGTTTTATAATCGTTAATGTCGTTAGCACAGTCCACAGTCAGGTTAAATTCAAAAGAATTTGTTGTATTTTATTTGAAGTACCATTGCTACCCATCTGTCATTTCGTTCGTTCACTTTAAACTTGCTATGTAAGGGACCGACGATCCTAATATTTTTTGTTCTGTTTCCAACTCGCAGGTAAAGAAATATCGATCTACTTTTTTTTTCAATAAGTCCCTATACATACCATATCACAAAACGACAAGCCGAAAAAAATATTATGCATCCCCTCGGGTTCGGTATGGTTGCATAGGTACTTCTTTTGTAACGTTTTTCAATCCCCTAGTGCCCTATTTTTTTATTTACTAAAACGCGTCTCGCCTTTTCTATTTTGTTACCCTATGGTTTTAGTTATTGCGTTTGGCTGTTGAACACAGAATTCCGAAGAAAAAAGCAACCAAATGCGTTACAGACACCTTGAAGGGTTCCGACCATCGTACAATATAAAAAATTCGTTTCTTGTATGGGGACGTCCTTTTAACTTTAATTTTATTTTGTTTTATTATTTGTTGTTATAGTGGTCATAGTGGTACAGTAATATGTACGGATCTTTGCCGCTGTGAAGTTATTTACAGAAAACGTCGCAATAGCATAAAATTGAGAAGGAGAGGTTGGATAGCTGAAAGCTAGTCGCTAGCGCGCGCGACCACTACTACTCCCACGCTACCCGCACGGTGGTACCTACCTGCGCATTGAGCATTTGTAGGCAATTCAGGGCGACAAAGATTCGTGCATAGTACTGTACCTACATACTTAATGAAAATTTTAAGTGCAAGCAATCATCTCATAACCACCAATCGCCAAAAACCTCGAAAAAAAAAGATGTTATTTGTATGGGGGCCTCCTTTTGATTTTTAATTTAATTTTATTTTTATTAATTGTTGTCATAGCGATCATAGTAATACATAGTTTGTGAAAATTTCAAGTGTCTACTTATTACGGTTCAGTTCAGACGAAGCGTATCAAACGGACTGACAGCGGAGGCTTAGTAATCAGTTAGTAGGTAACAGAGCGCGCTGGTACCCTTTGGGTAGGTACGGAACCTTTAGAAATTAATACTTTTTACTCGACTGTGGAGGGTACCTAATGCTTATCGAGTTTATGTATATATGTTTGCATGTATATATCTTTGGCATGCCCTGTAGCCTAAACGACTTGATGGATATATTGTGAGTGAGGTGTCATTATGTAGACTCTTTTTGCTTCTTGTGGGGGTGAAATAGAAACATATTGAAATTTTGGAGTTTGTAAGTAAAAAAATGAGAGGAAGAATACAGACAAACTTTTATTATTAGAACAATACGCGAATAAACTGAATGCTAGAAAACTAATTTTAAATATACAGGTTGAGATTTTTGTCACCAGCCAAAATTCTCCTAGATGTTAGGTATCACCAATATACCTCATTACGTAAATAAAAATATAGGTCAAATATTCATAATCAATAATTATATCCTAAATATTTTTTAACAAAATTTGGCTACCTTCTATTTACATACGAAAGGGCGGGACATGAGGCATGTGGGCGGGACGCGTGCACGTGCACTGGCGCCTTCGTGAGCGTTGACTAGTAATATAAGTAGTTTTAGGAAAGGTTTACGTAGTCTTAACTGAATATTTTCCTATTGAACGACACTAAAAAGGAACAAAACGGCCAACGGATTTTTATCAAAGTTCATTATAATAAAATTTGTCTGGTCATTAAAACCTCATCCTGTATAGAGGCAATACACATTATATACATTATAATGTATTCAAAATACAAATCAATGTACCACACTGGATCGGTCACTGTTGTGGATATTAGCTCACATATCTTTGTAAGATTCACAATGAAGAAAATGAGTATAAAAATTTTAATAGCTAGAAAAATACAACAAAATATAAAAAAAATACTAGTGAAAGAAATTAAGCGATAGCTTGAAAACTCAATTTTTGACAAATTTTCAAAGTTATGAATTCATAAAAATCATCCGCCGCGACCGGCCTCAATGCGTGACGTCATTCCGCTCACTGGAAACAAACTATGCTGGAAACCATCTCGATTCTCGACACAATCGAATTGCTCGCGCATTCGCGTGTACTATGGGACGCAGTTTTTTTATGTTATTTCGTGTTTTATCTTTTTATTTTGGATATTAATATGAAAAATAGAATACCTTATAGATACTATATAGTACCTTTATGAGCTAATACAACAAAGACTGAGTTCACCTCATGCATGTATTGACACAAAAGCAATCGACATGATGGGTGATGTTGTTATAATCGCATGTGGGTTAATAAACTTACAAAACAAACTAGTTTAAATAAATTTATGAGTTTTAAGATATTTAATGAATAATAATTAAGATAAATAAAACCGAAAGAAATATGGCAGTGTCTGCATTGTATTTTATTTAATCAACAAATACAGTATTATAGTTACCAAATTTTAATGCAACAGTTTTTTAAATATATTTTCCTTCTACAACTTTTTGCATTATTCAAATAAATCTTCACAATAATCTTTATCATAACTTATTTCATGTATATCAATATTTTTTGTCGTCTTGAAATTTTCGTGAGCGATACAAAAGAGGCATTTCTCTTTTTTAGTAAAAAACATTTGCGTTTGCGGTTGTGCATAATATTTTTTTTTTGCTATGACACCATTATCTTTAACATAGTGTTTGAAATTCACATTAGATACTGGGCACTTTATTTCTAGTATACATTCCTCAGCTAAAATACTATCTGGAGGAGCGCCCATAGAGGGAAAATCTTGAGACAGAAGAAGACTCACTCTTTGGAATTTGAGGTTCTTTATGATGGCGACTTCTTCACACACAGACTTTTCTAAAAGTTTACCTCTTTTTATTGCAAACATTTGTTTAAATTTATAGCAACCTAAAAGATATTTCACCAAAACTCCATCTGGTGTGCTACACTGAGTAGATTCGTGAGCTTTTGAAGCTGTAATACGCACGTATCTCATTTCATACCACAATCGACAGGCGGCTTGTGATCTGGTTGCTTCCTCAATAGCTTCACATTGTTCGCTTCGAATAATTTCTTTACAAAATAAAATAAAGCTGTCTGCATCTTTAGCACCGTTTTTCTTTCGTGTTTAGCCAAAGATTTATACTAGGATCCGACTTCTGACAGTTTTGGTTACTTCCAATAACAGGCTACTTCAGTACAAGCAGGCTCCTCACTACGTATATGTAACCACATAACTAACACCATTGTATGTTTGCATCCTCTTTTGGTTGCCGCACAGCCTTCACATTCGACAGATTCAATGTAATTTGTACTTTCATTACAAATAAATGTACAGTGATAGGCTGTAGCTCAAACCTTGTGCTCAGGTGTAACTGTTGCTTTTACTATACATTGAGCATTTTGCCTTTTTACCTGTACATATTGTTACAAACACACAAAGCAACTAGCGCCATCTAGCGTCAACCAGTAAGACCACTCAAAGAACAAAGACAACACGAAAACCCCTACTCAATACTAGATGGCGTTAGAGGAACTACTGTGCAAGAATAGTCTCGAAAACTAGGCACATGCGCGAAACTTTCTATCATCCAACCCGGTCGATCACGTTCGCGCGCGTTCTGGAATAGTCTGGGGGCTCGTCTCCGCCCCGTATAAATAGCCGCAGGGAGGCGAGCGAGTTCAGTTCAGTCTTTGTGCTACCTTCGAGGCGACTTTGAAGCGAAACTAGTGATCGAGAGTGATACCAGTGAAACCTACGACTTGGCTACGATCTAGGACATCGTTAGTGCTTAGTGTTTGGACCTGGTGCTTTGTGTTGGACCTAGTGTTAGTGAATAAAGTCTTCAAAAGAGTCAGCAGGTCTTTCTCTCCAAATCTTTCGAACCCTAACACGTAACAATATCCAATTGCTTTATCTCCATAACTATCGCATCGTGACCTGTTGATAAAAAAAAATTATCGATAGGTAAGTACAATACTGTAATAACACTAGATGGACAGAACTTGTACATTAATATCACCGGTAAACCAGACCAAAGTACAATCCGCAGCGAGTACGTTCAATCAGAATGGCGGTCGTTCGTGCAGTTACAGTTACGGACAATAGTACTAACGAATGTTTCAAGCACGGCCCGGGAAATTATAATATAGGTATAGACATTTTTTTTCGAGGTCAATTAATGGAGTAGATTTATAAAAAATTTTGATGAGTTTACCCTGTTGAACCAAAATTATCATATGCTTAATATTAGATCATCTTTCAAGTTATTGTATTTCTTGAACAACAGTGGTGTGGGAAGGGGTCGCTAGATATAATGAAATTTAACAGTTAAAGAAATAAGAATTTAGTAAAATATTAAGAAAAAAATACATACTTTTTTTCTGAAGTGCACGATAGTACTCCAGGGCCGCGCGGAGAGTGCGCGGTTTACGAGGGACGGAATATGACTGTGCGACCAATTTTTAAAAAATGAAGCATTATACGTATTAAATAAATTCCTGTCGATAGGTACCTAATAGGTATTCCTGTTTTTTCGGAAAACAAGTAGGTAACGGCTTGTATAGATATGGCAGACGTTAATATATACTAATTGTAATAACGCTTTACACAATAAATGATAAACCCTAATTTAATATTTGCACTTTTAGTTATTGTAGTACATTTACCTAGGTAAGTAGATACGTACTTTGCCAGTTTTTCTCCTTGATTTTCCGCACTGATGTACTTTGCTTAATTTATAAAAAACGCTCGGACCATAAAAAAATCAACTGTAGGTAGATTATCTAATTGTCCACAAACAAATCCTGGTTCCATTCAGTGTTTTGGAAATGGACCAATAATATAGGTACGAGTGTACGAGTACTATCTGTACGAACGATGTAAACAGAATAAATGAATGAGCGGGCAAGAACAAGCATGTCTTGAAGTACCTTGCGCCCTCGTCTGCGCTACATGGCGAGGTGCACACCGAGCGAACCGGCGATGTGACGTCACAGCGGTTACTCGGACGGCGTAGGAAGTGTTTGCAACTCACAAAATTAAATTATTTCTAAAAAATTCATTATTCAATATATCGACAAAATATTTTCAGGATTTATATTATAAATATTAAGAGATTTTTTTAAGCTTAAAGAATCGCGATTAATTTTCATTTACATCTTCCTAATTGCATAACCCGTGTAAAAAGCATTATATAACTTTAGTTTTTTTGTTTTAAGGAAAAAATCTAAGTAATATTTAAAAAAAGAATTAAAAAATAATCAACAGAAAAGTAAAAAACAAACTCTATCATCTATAGAATATGAATAAAATACAATATCATAAGCATAAATATAACTTGAATGTTATATGTACAAGGTATGGCAGGCGGGGACAATAAAAAATTACAAAACGTATTTGTCTTTCATTTAAAGACCATATCAAACATATTTTGATAAGTGATTTGACCCGCCTGCACCTCCACCTTATAAAATTCAAGTCTGAGTTGTTATATGATAGTGTGTTTCATTCACATTCTATAGATATGGAAAATGTTCTCTGGTCCATAATTTTTAGGGTTCCGTCCTAAACTCAGAAGAAAAAAAATTCAATCCTTATACGGACAGGCGCGGATACTGGATTTCGTTCAGTGGAGGGAAATAGAATTCTTCGGTCGTGAGTCGGAGTCAATTGTATCCATTGCCGCTCCTTTATTCCGCCGGCTTATATGATGACTTTGCTGCCTGTCCGTCTGTCCGTCCGTTCGTCAAAAACCTTTTATTCAGGAACAAGTTGAAGTTGAAATTAATATCAAATACCTACCTATGTCTATGGTCCCTAGAGGTGTGAACATTTCAAGTTCCTGATTTAACGGATTCATAAGATACGGCCATTTATGACCCTCTCAGTGTTTATGTCACAAATTGTAATACTCGCAAAGTCACTCATCAAAATCTATAGAGTAGATAGATACTTCCCGTTGATCTAAAATCATGTTTGTAAAGAATAAAAGTCTCTAAACAGAAGCAACGGAAAGAATCTGAAAATAGTTAATTTGCAGTTATATCACATAAAAAAATGTATTTTCTTAGTACTACAAACTTGTATTTTTTTAGTAACTAGGTACCTACCTGCATAACACCAAATATATTGTTTAGGAGAAGAGTATTTGAATTAGCACATGCATCTCACTAAAGATCCTAACTTTTATACTTATATAAAAACGTATTCATTATGCACTCCCCATTTGATGACGACCGCTTAGCCTAGTGGGTAGCGACCCTGCCTACGAAGCTGGAGGTCCCGGGTTCGAATCCCAAGTCGGGTCAGTATTTATATGATGAATATAGATACTGGTACCCGGTCTTGGTTGTTATATGTATGTGATGTCTTCGCTTAGTACCCAAAACACAAGCTAATGATTAGTTTGGGGCCTAGAGGTTGTTGTCATGTATACGTTATTATTATTATTATATGGGCGCTACCAACTGAACGTTGGAAAAATACTAACTTACCAATAAATTGAATCTACACTTCTCACAAACGAAGCCAAAGACAATCACCAGTCAACTCGTCCGCCTGCTGTTTCATAGTTCAATTCAATAAACAACCATTAAGCGTCACGGGTACGCTTTGATTTTAATTGAATATAAGAAAAAACTAGGATCGTTCCGCGAACGTTAATTAGACTTGGTTGTAGTGGATATGCACCGCTGCCCGGAGCTCGAACATTTACACCTTTAATCGGGGAAAAAAACGCCACGACCGGAAACGAGATACAAAACCGACGCCAATTATTATGATACGTTTTAACACGAGAGACGGCCGAGTCCGACGACCGCCTTCAATTATCTCCAATTATGAAAGAATATCAACTTCTGCGTTAAAAACCGTTATATACGTTACAATGTAACAAGGATATTAGTTTAGTCTTTATACTCGGCATGTTTCAAGGAGCGATTACATTGGAATGATATGTTACACATACACCCATTAACACATGCATGCACCCACACATCTCCGTGTTATATTTATAATGTTTCCGGTGCATTGCAAGCACAGTGCCTGTCACGGCATTTTATAAACCTTCTCTTCTACCCAAAGTATTCTTGGTCAACCAAAAAATTCACAGAACTCGTGCATTACACGACCTACATTGAAAATGTACTCCATTCCATTCCACCAGCCCATTATGCTCCACTGCAGGGGCTTAGGCCTCCCTCCAGGGTGAGGGGCTTGGACCTTAATCCACTACGCTCCAGTGCGGGTTGGTGGATTTTAACAACTGCCATCTGTTGATGGCATCCCGGACTGACGGCTTAACGTGCTCCGAGGCACGGAGTCAGTGATAGTTATGTACTTAATTCAGAACAACTCATTGGTATACGCCCGGATTCGAACTACGGCTGCACGGCCTTCTAAACTCAAAACAGGTTGGATTCGGTCGAGCTATCACGACACGACACGACAAAATGAACTCAACTAAATAAAAAATGCATTAATTATTTATTTACATTATTGATAAATTAATTATTTTTCAATAAATATATAAGATATAAGATAATTATTTTTAAATAAATATGAAAGATTAAATATACATTATTATAATTTATAATTATTACAGCCGAAAAATATCTTGAAATTCATTTTATTGTAATTTCGACGCACTAAACTTGTTCGATAAGATCTTTTATACAAATTAATCGAAACTATATGATGGACCACTGCCTTCTATAGTTACAAGCCATGCTATTAGATTTGGCAATGTTGCATTATCTGTCACATGGAGACAGATTTACTTCGTCAGCTGACAAGATGTCACGATTTAATAATTGAAAATATGGGAATGAAATAACTAAATATGAAATTATAGATAGTATTTAGTAGAAAATAGAAATAAGAGCATGTATTATATGATATTAACACCTGCTCGCGACTTCGTTCGCGATCTATAAGTGGATTTTATGAATAGAATAGAATGAATATTTATTATATCTCATTTTGGTTAGTGTTATTATGATTTTGAGCATTTATCACAGGCTACCTATATTTTAGAAGCTAGTTTTATTTTATAATTTTCTACGGGGATATACCGTTCCCTTGCAATCTCTTCCTTTCCCTGGGTTCTACGTAATCAATCTCGCCGGACTTGCCGGTGGCTAGCATGCAATTAAAGTGACCATGACAGGTATAAGTATAGTTTCACGGGATCCTCCAGGCTCCATATGCTCGAACTACTCGAAAAATGATAAAAATGTACTGTGATTTCCACCCAAACGTGTCAAGATTGTGACGTGAAACGAAAAAAAACCCGGCCTGCTCAGGGGGCTGAAATTCGTCAAATCTTTGGGCGAGGCGATTCGTGACGACTCTCGAAAACAGCTTGTACACGTGGCTGAGGAGTGAGATCGGTCTATAATTCTTAAGAAACGTTTTGTCTCCTTTTTTGAAGAATAGGATGACCGTACTCTCACTCCAAGCACTCGGCGCAACACCACTATGTATGACAGTGTTGAATAGCTTCTGAAGCTCTCTCAGGACTGGCGTTCCGCCTGCTTTCAGAAGCTCTGTCGTGATGCCATCGGCGCCGGGTGCTTTGCCATTTTTTAGCTGCCTGAGAGCTAATCTTACCTCGCCCAGGCTGACGTCGGGAATGTCATCTGTGTAGTGTCGGGTGAGCGGAGCTCTTCGATCACTGTTGTCGCGGGCTGCAGGGGGAGGTGCATGTACGGCATAAAGTTTTTTATAAAAAGTCTCAATCTCAGCGAGAATCTCTGGTTTAGAGGAGACGATTCTGTTGTCGCTAGTCCTGAGCTTCGTCAGTTGGCTTCTACCAAGCTGCTGAACGAACACTTTCCTTTGTTCCGCTGGATCGCCTCTTCGATACGTTTTGTATTGAAGAGGCGGAGGTCCCGTCGTATCAGCCTTTTGATTTTCCTGTTCAGAGCCAAGTCTGACGATGCTCCACGTAGCGACTTCTCACGTCTCTCTCGCATGAGATCCAGTGTCTCGCTGGAGAGTTTAGACTCTTTGCCTTTGCACCTGGATCTAAAATGTTTGCTGCCCACTTCTCTGACAACATTGATCAGATTGTCCGCCATGTCGTCAACATTCGCCATGGTTTCCAGCGCGTCGAATCGGTTTCTCAACTCCAGTTGAAAAGCCTCGGAGCCTGTGTCGGCTTGGGACGGTGTCGGTCGGAGCTTGAACTTCATCAGACGGGCCCTTTCAAGCCTGTAGTTGATATTCAGAGTGCCTCTGACTAGGCGGTGATCGCTTCCAGTATTAAACTTGTTGATCACTGAGACATCTCTGAATATACGCTTTTTATCCGTCATGATGAAATCAATCTCGTTCCTGGTCACTTTATCTGGGCTTTGCCAGGTCCACTTCCTCTGTGGCGCCTTCCTGAAGAAGGAGTTCATCAGGAACAAACCTTTCATTTCGAGGAAGTTTGCCAGCATTTGCCCTCTGTGATTTCTCCGTCCGATGTCGTATGGCCCCATCTTCGATTCGTCGCTTTTCTGTACTCCTATTTTGGCGTTGAAGTCCCCCATAACAACGGTGAACTGAGTCGGGCTTGCATGACGCATAGCTTTCGCTATGTCGTCATACACTGCTCTGACTTCGTCGTCCGAGTGAGTCGAAGTTGGAGCGTATACCTGTATAACCTTTAGGCGGTACCTGTTAGGCGGACTTCACGCAAAGTTGCCAAATTTCAATAGCACGGCTTGTAACTTTAGAAGGCAATGGTTGGACGTTTTTTGTGTTCACATCCCCCCTATCCTCGTCGTCGTCGCTCGACTAGGTAAGTACTAGTAAGTAGTTATTTTTGAAAATGAATAAAGTTAAATGAAATTTTGAAATGTCATTTAAACATCTAATTTCATCTTTTTATTTATTAATTTACTCTTTTTCTGTAGTAAAAAATAAAAATATCACGGTTGAGCTTCCTTTGGCTCATCTTGGAAATCTCTAACTAATCTTATAATTTTAAAAATTTTCACTTTTAATTATTTATTTCATTTGAACTCACCTTAGAACCCCTTGACTTATCCCAATTTTTTAAATATTTTATTTTCAGCAGTTTTAAAATGTCAAATCATATCTCGAGGTATTTTTGAATTTCCAAGAAATAATAACATTCACAGTTATGGGCATTTATGTGCAAAATCCTGCGTATAAAATCCATGTCGATCGTCTGGAAAAGGTGCAACGAGCATTTACCAGATTTTTGGCTTTTGGGAACAAAATGCAGGTATTCGACAAAGCACGTCATATGAACTCAGATTAGATTTTTTTTTAAATGAACTCTCTTAGTGAAAGGAGGGACTATCATGACCTTAATTTTTTGTATAAAATTGTCAAAGGTGTTGTCAATTTCGGAACCGTATTTACTAGAGAAATGTAATTTTTTTTGTACCGAATTTCAATATTATAGGCATTCTCACAATAGCACTTTCCGATTAAGTCATTTCAGAACAAATCTTGGTAAGAACTCACCATTGTACAGATGCCAAACAATATATAATGAATATCAAAAACGGATTAATCTGGACATATTTAGTGATACGATGTTGACATTGAAACATAAAATGCTAAAGTTGAAAACTGTCTAAAATTGTAAATTTTATTGTTTGGGGAATTGTTATCCTGTGTTTTACGCTGAATCCTCAAGGGTTCTATTTTTGTGTTTGTGGCCATTATTTTTGGGAAGTTATTTGTCTTTTATTCTCAACTACTCATTGGAATTTATTCTTTGTTCTTTTAAAGCTCTTTTTTTCTGTTCTTTTGCAAGAAGTTGTGATTTATTTAAATTAAACAATATACTCGTAAAGTACTTAAACATAATGTTATGAAATTTTTGTGAATGCTGTTGCGTACCTGTTAATAGTGTGTAGACCGGTTCATAATATTGTATGTAATTATTACTTAGTTTTAATATATTTTACTCTTGTCTATATGCCGTATATATGTCTAATAAATAAATAAATAAAAAGGATACGAACAAAATCGAGCATTTTTCACTTTTCTTCAATTTACGAAAAAGGTTTGTTTTTGCATCTTGTAGTTCTCGTCGATGCGGAGATTTTCACATTGTATGACTTTGGTGCCGTGGGAGAAGGGTAGGTGTCTACTTTGGGACGCAACGTGTGTCAGCACATTTGCCGCCTCTCACCTTGGTCGCACCGTGGGAACGGCCGGAGCCGCTGCGGAGTCTGCAGCCGCCAAAAAACGAGTCAAATACTCTTCTCTGGAGAGTAAATACTTGTTTGTCCCTATTGCGGTGGAAGATGCTGGCTGTTGGGGGAGTGAAGCCAAACGTTTCGTCGCGGGCATCGGCCGTCGTCTGAGAGAAAGGGGATTCGAACCCCGTTCCGGCTCCTTCCTGGTGCAAAGAATTGCCATTACGATTCAGCGCGGCAATGCGATGAGCGTTATGGGCACATTTGCGTCGGGGGCAACGAGGGGTGGATTATTAGATTAGTTTTATTTGATTACCATTTTTAAGAATTAGTTATAGTATTTTTTTTGGAACATTGTTTTTATTCCAGAAGCATGGAAGACACTGTGTTATTCCAGTAATAAAACTCGGTGAATCTGCAGGTTTTTGCAACTCCCATAGACCTATATCTTTTCTATCGTGTGTACGGAAAGTTTTCGAAGACCTACTGAAATTTAAATTAAGTTATTACAATAAATTGAATGATTTGTTACCTTTCAAACATGTTTATACACCTAAAACTTAACGATATATACAGCGTGTGTGAAACACTATGGTTAAAAAAGACCCCGTACCAGGAGCGAGCAAAAAAAACATTTTCAATGTTAAAAATCCTCCCTTAATTTCACCTGCGTGCTGTATAATTTCATTTCAATTTACAATACCTGCAAACTCTTCGATGGCAATAATAGGGTGCGTCCATGTTCATTCTTCCTGATTCGTATATCAAAGTAAGCCGCGTACAAGTGGAAGCAAGTCTCGTTAAGTATTTAACTTACAACACTGTCAAACGGCATTAGATACGCACTTAAGGGGCTCGTAAACTGTTTTATCGCACCGTGCACGGAATGCTTACTACAATCAGAACACATACATAAATCATAACGCGCCGTAAACCCACAAACCGGAGAACGCAAAGTTATAAAAATATTTCAACGTTTGTTGATTCAGGTAGCGTGCGGAACATGTCGAGCGAGCCACTTTATATTGCAACAAATGTATAAACTAACTAGTCTCGCGTCGTGTCGTTTCATTTAGTATAAACTATACTTTTTACGGGATATAAATTATGTAACTAAGAGGCGTATTAAAACAGTCATGTTTACAAAGCTTTCAATACGTAACAGATTTTATTTCTAACAATGAAATCTGTCGATCCTAAATATTCGAATAAAACTTTGTACTGAGCAATTTGTTTGCTTAACATATAAATATAACGAAATCGTAACGACGTCAATCTTGTAAATAAAATATTTTTTTCCAATTGTTATGGGATAGACGATACTGGAAACAAAATAATATTTTTTTTGGAACTTTCGTCTGTTCGTTTGTTTATGTGAACACGATAAGTTCAAAACCTATTGAACTGATTTCGATAAAACTTTTTGTAATAATATTATCTTACTTATAATCCAGGGTCCAACCTAAGATGCAATTTATCACGATAAAGAACTGGCCCTTTCATAATAAAGCCGACAGGGAACGATTTTCTCAATGATATTTTAGGACAGGGTGGGAATCGAGAACTAAATAGTGTCTTGTAGTTTTCGCAGGCAAAGCAGCGGGCAGCAGTTAGTAGAATGAATAAAAGGCAATGCCGATTTTTACATGGAGATGTGCCTTTTTTCGCGGCCATCACCCGAAAATGAACAAAATTTGTAAATAGATGTTACCTCTAAAGTAAGTCGAGTTAAAGAAAAAGAAGTTAGAAAATACCTAGTTGAAATAAGTTAATTTGCAACTTTTAAACTTTATATTTGGTCCCGATTAATTTTAGAGGTAAGTTGTTTCAAGAAACTTTTTTTATTACGTTGTCATGAATTGAAACAATGTTTGGTTGATGGCAGTGGAATATAAAAAAACCGGAAAAGTGCGAGTCGGACTCGCGTCCTTTCAGATTTATTCCTTTGATTGCGCTGTAAGGCCTTGGTTCTTGCCTTTCACGATTCTAGGTCAACTGGAAGTACCCTAGCTTCGATTTACTTACGAGTGTCAAAATATAAATGGCCATATTTTTTTATTGATTTGAGTTAGGAGCTTAATTTTTACAGCTCCAACTTTGACTTCAAGGGACTGTAGACCTAAGTAACATATTAATTTCAACTTGATACCTTCAAACGTTCCTGGGAAAAAGGGTCTTGACAGGCAGACGGACAACGAAGTTAACCTATAAGGGTTCCTTTTTTCTTTGAAGTATGGAGCTCTAAAAAAGGCGCTAATTTCCGCCACAGGATTTTGACAGCAGTGTGTCATAGCCTATTAGGTACACTGATATATTATGACATGTGCCACGACATTACATCCCTACTAATATTATGAATGCGAATGTAAGTTCGTTTGTTACGCTTTCACGCAAAAACTACTAAACCGATCATCATGAAACTTTGCACATATATTCTTGGAGATATTAGAAGTAACATAGGATACTTTTTGTCTGTCTGTCTGTTTTGGCTAATCTCCGAAACGGCTAAACCGATTTCAATGAAACTTTGCAGACTTGCAGATGGGGCTATTGGGAGTAACATAAGCTACTTCTTGTCTGTCTGTCTGTTTGAGCTGATTTCCGAAACAGCTGAAGCGATTTCAATGAAACTTGGCAGACGTGCAGAAGGCATTATCACATGTAATATAGGCTACTTTTTATTTGACTATGTCACAAAAAAAAAAGAAACTTCTTGAAACTTCGCAGACGTGAAAAGACGGGTGTGAGGAATGACATACACTAATTTTGTTTGTTTGTCTGTCTGTCTGCCTATATGTACGTTCGAGCTAAACTTTTAAAGATTTTAATGAAACTATGCAGATATTAAAAATAGTTTGTCAGGAGTGATATAAATAACCTTTTGTCCGTCTGGTTGTCTGTCTGTCTTTTTGTTCCGGCTAGTCTCCAAAACGACTAAACCACTTCTATGAATCTTCACAGACACAGAAAGTAGGTTTTCAGGAGTGACATAAGTTGGTTTTTGTCTGTCTGTTTGTTAGGACAATCTTCGAAACGTCTGTCTGTTTGTTAGGACAATCTTCGAAACGACTGATCCGATTTTACTGAAATTTTACAAACATAAAGAGGACGTCGTCAGGAGTGAAAAGGAATTTTTTTATATACATATAAAAAATAGTAATGTCTGTTAGGCGGTCTGTATGTTCTGGTTAATCTCCAAAACGGCTGACTGATTTTGGGACCGACTTGTGGGATAGCTATTCTTCATGCTAAAATGGCTAAATGGATATTTATGAAATTAGGTATAGAGAATTCTTAGGTAGTTAAGTTTCAGAATGTTCTAGAAAGTGTTACAATGTTCTGGACCGTCGCGTTCCTTAAACTGTCGCGGTACAACTGTGTAGTCCACGCGAGCGAAGCCGCGGGCGGAAAGCTAGTATCCTAATAAGTAATTATGTATTTCATATGAATTGGTTGGACTTTCGTTAGGTAGCGAATATGTATCGTTCACATTGGCAGTTTTTTATTCGTGCGTAATATTTTCCAAATATTAAATTTGCTTGGACTTTGGCTCTGGACATTAGAAGAGACGCGACGCATGACGCGTGACGCAAGTAACGTGATCGCGACCGATGCGGCCTCTTCGACCGACAGTTGACTCCAATCGCCCCCAATAGAAGGGCCATATTACGCCCCCGAACGGTTTGACACTCCTGCATTATGTATGTGAAGCTCAATTAACCGGTTTGTTTTGATCGGTGTCCACTGTGCCTTGTCTGCTATTCCGATTGCATATTCAATCAAACATGGCCGTCCAGTTGTCCTTGTTATGTCAGTTGTTTCGAATTTATAGAAAATTCAATTCATAATCGATAACGAATTTGGCGCACTCAAAACTTGACTGCCTAAAATACCTTAATAGCACAACAGTTCGACGGTCGGTAATCTATGGTTTCCCAACAAATAAAATTAATTTTATATTCACAGTAGTTATAAGCAGTACCTTGCCAAGTCGAGCAAACGGCCGCCATTGTGAACCCTTTTCTAGAACAACTCGAGGCGTTTTGAAACTTTCAATTTCTCGATTAAACACTGTGAAAAGTATTATAGTGAATTCAGAATTTATTATGATGGTTTCACTATCAGTAGAACAACTGATGATCCAAATCATCATAAATACGAGGAAACCGAGGAAGAAAACTACGCGTCATCATGATTACGTTACAGAAACCAAAATTTCATCCATGTCATCCATTGCTCGACTGATTATGAACAGTTTTTTCAGGGTAAATACATGCAAAAGCTTGAAAGTTACATTACAAAGATTATATGATAAATTCCACAAATTACAATTATTTTAAGAAATAAAGTTTCGAAAATATCTTTTCTGTCATTAAAGTTTTAGTTTTCGTGCCTGTCGGTAAAATCAGAATTTATACATATCACACATTTCCTCATAGAATTTCTTGTATATCTTAAGGGCACCTAGTCTACCACTTTTTTCGTCTGCTAATTTCATAAACGTGACTTTTTTTCCAAACTGCCTTAAAGTCGACTATTTCATAGGGCCTCAAAAATTTATAGATACATTTTTTTTACAAAACGTAGTCGCATGAAATGGTCAGACAACACAACGCACGAGACAAAACTTGTGGGACAAAAATGTTGGAAAGTTTTAAGAGTATCCAATTTCCAATCCAATGCAAAGTTGCCTGCTCTGCTCCTGAGTAAAAAAAGTAATTTTACCATTTGTTGAAATAAAAATTCTTTAAACAATGTAACGACCTTAAAAGCTACACCCTGAGAATCAGTCGAGCAATGGATGAGCCCCAAAATAAAAAACGAGGAATATGAAGAGAAAGAATATGCGTCAGTGGAAATTACGGTTCCTGTAACGTAATTATGATGACGCATAGTTTTTTCCTCGGTTTCCTCGTATTTATGATGATCTCGATCATCAGTTGCTCTACTGATAATGAAACTATCATAATAAAATCCGAATTCACTATAGTACTTTTCTCTGTGCATGCAGATTTTGTGTAAGGAAACTAATCGAATTAGGACTGAGTAAAAAACAGCAAATGGTCATCTAGGCATAAGTATATCAATATATGAAAATGTTATGGTTTTTTGTCTGACTGTGTATTCTAGGCGATTTATTTGTCCGACATTTATACCCTGTGGTAAATCTTACACACTTAAATGAGTTTTTGTCCGACACTTTTCTACCATGGGATTCTAAAATCCTTAAGAAATCAAATAAGTAACACTTCACAAACGTTTTAAAACAAAATATTTTAAAAAGACATATTTAGAGATTTTTGAAATATACTTACGCAATGTTCAGTTAACAAAATTTTTGTGTGCTTGGTGATTATTACCAAAAGGTTGTGATTGCCTGTGATTGGGTCTTCACTCTCTATTTTTGTGCTTTACACACTCAAACTTCAGAGAAAATAGCGTGCGATGCATGAATGGTTGGACGCCGAGGCCGAGGTGCTTCCGTCCATAATTCGAAAGGTAGGTAGGAAGGCTAAAATACAATATAATCAGTCGGATATAACGTATCTATATATTTACTGAAAATATTTTGTAAATATTTCAATACATAAAACGAGTACAAAGTAAGATACCCATTTTAATCACAAGGCTATATACACTTACTTCTTTAATAAATTACGTGCAATTTGATCTAGGGTAACGAATTTTAATAGGATAAACATTTATTTGTTTTGCTTATAATTTGATTAGAGATGACTGACCGAATGGCCGCGTGGTTATAAACACTAGCCAAAAGGTAGCGGGTTCGATTCCCACTCGGGAGAAATATTTGTATACATGAACATGTTTTTTTAGTTCCGTGTCTGGGTGTAAAATATTTATATATGTAAAATATTATTTAAAAGAATATTTAGGTATATACTCGTATATTAGTTGTCTAGTAACCCATAACACAAGCATAATGTTTGCTTACTTTGGGACCAGATATATGGCGCTGTGTGGGATATCCCATGTATTATTATTATTAATAGAGATTAAATTTTCAACCAATGCTTAACACTTAGTGTAATTTAACATTGGTATGGTTAAGTAGTTTTGGAGTTTAACGCGGACAAACATCTGACACGGGCCACGGGATATTAAGTTATTGTTAAGATCTGTAAGTACTAGACGTCATAAAATATTCAAATGAAGTTAATCTTTAGCAATCTTTTTATTATTTTAACTGATTAATTAATAAAAATAAATAATAATTAACAAAATAATTAATTACCAAATATTTTTCTGTATACGTGATTTGATTGAAATTGAATGCCTGATTTCGAGATAGGTACTTGATAAGATTGTGGATTTGATATTATCATAGAGTAAATAAATTTGACAGCAATGGATATTATTCAACGTAGGTAGGTAGGTAGTTGCAACATGAAGTAGTTACAAATAAATATATTTAAAAACCGGCCAAGTACGTGTCGGACACGCGACACGCGTCTACTAAGGGCACCCGCAGACTTACGATTTCAAGTTACCCAACTAAATCGCGGAGTACACTTAAGTAAGTTAATGATACCCCGCACATTTTATCCAACTAAATCGTCCAACTAATTAATTGGACACCGATCATATCAGAATCGAGATTCCCTTCCACAATTCCACAAGCACAATTAAAAAGTTGGCTAACTATCGGCCGTCTGTATATTAGCACGGATACCCTGCTCCCTATGCAAGCTCGCGGACTATCCAACTCAGTTCACTTTGGTCAGTCGCACGGCAAGATACAGATCAAGAAGGATCTCATACGCCTGCGCGTGATTTGCCCACCATGTCGCGCCGTCGTCGCCGCCGGCCGGTTCTTCAACGGTGATGACCAATTTCAATCGGAAAGTTGTGTCTTGTTTGATTATTTTTGGATTAGATAAACAAGTTTATCAAAAAAAGTCTTATTTTGTAGAATGAAAATACATATATATATATATATATATATATATATATATATATATATATATATATATATCTGGGTAACATCTCAGTTTAGAATGCAAGGTATAATGCAGTATGATGTTTCCCATATTCTTCTGTCACTTAATATAGGATGCCCCAAAATTTTCTATTTTGTTTACGTATTCTTTTTATTGATATAGCAATTAGAGCGTTCTTTTCCCGCATTTTTTTGTACGTCACCGCACTAGCAACACTCACCGACTAAATCAATTAGGTCTGCGGCTGACAGCCAACACAATGAATTTGACTTTGACCGATTAAGTTGTGAAAGTACGTAATTTAGTTATTCGATAATCCAACTTGAAATTGTAAGTCTGTGGGGTCTCTAAGTTCTGCGGTCGCTTTGTCGTTGTTTTCGCGTCGTTTATGGTAACTACTCCACTTCTTTGGGCCATTCCATGATTTTGTATAGACTATAACCTTCTACAACAAATGCGATTATAATGCAAAAAATAATGTATCAAATCGAACTAGCAGTTTCTGAGGTTAACCCATTCAAACATACAAAATCTTCAGTATTGATAATATTGATATGCATACATTGGGGTAGCTATAGCAGTATCGCAGAGCTTTGTGAAATGAAACGACCCTACTCCTTTATATTGTGTGATTTGTAAATAAAATATATTTGTTAGACAAAATAAGTAGGTACACGTTGCCATCACTTTTGAATGTCATAAAGCTTTTAAGCAGGTTCGTAGGTACGCAACCACTCTAAGAACACTTCAAGAAACTTAAGAGTGGTTTAATAAGTAACACGCATTAAAGCACTTTCATTCCAAGTATTTTTATCATTTATATGTTTTTTAAATTGTAATAGGTATGCTTTAGAAATAAGTTGTCGCTTTAAGTGTATTCTTGAATTTATTTATTGAAAAATCTATTTAAATTGCTTGGATGTTCATTATAAAATCTACACGAATATATTTTATAATTACCTGCTCTGAAAATAAAAATATTTTTGAAGTGAAAACTCCTTTAGTCGCGTTGGGCACTTTTTGGCAGGGGAAAATCTTATGGTTTCGCGTCACGACATGCTCATAATAGTGCCATCTAGTGTTTAAATAATACAGTACAGATAACATCAGGCTACATCAACATTACATGTTTAATGACATGTGAATATTGAAAATGAATTTAGAGTCTCTACTGACAGATGTTATAATAAATAGTGTAAATGTTAAAATTTTTTTTAACTGATTTCGTGTTCTTTAGAAAAATTGATATTAAAAAAAAAAACGAAAAAAGGCCCTTATAGAGACTGCCGATAGAAGTGAAAACTCAGAACTTTTAGATTATCGAAAAGAAACCAGATTGATGTTGTTAATTTTATTTTAGATAAAGCATTACAGATCTGTCAGTACCTGCAATTCGCAAGACAATTTGAACCAAATGCATTCAGGAATAAAGTTGTTTTTGCAGTATTTTCGTTATAATTTATGACTTTCTCTTATTAAAATTATTTCATTGGATAACTTCGATATTAACCGATTCCTATTACTTTTCTGTTACATTTGTACATGGTTTCTTTTCGAAAGTCTAAAAGTTCTAAGTTTTCACTTCAATCGGCAGGACCTTTGTCTGCCACTTTTTTAAATATAGGTTGTGATTCAATAATCTAATTAAAAAGTAATTAGATTTTATTTACTTTTATTCATTGGGTATTGTCTACTATTGGTTCAACTTTATACTGATGTAATTGTTGATTTAAATGAACTATTCAATAATTAGAGGTATTTTATTGGATTTTTTTTTATAAAAAAGGGAAAGAAGACAATATAGAAATAAGCGCGTGCAAACATGTATTCTACTTTAGTTCTCCACCTGGATAATTCGTGACATACTTATTTTTTATGTATTGTTGTTAGACTCGGTTTGTTGCACTATGCACGCAACTTTTCATAATACAAACTGGCATTTTTGCGAGCAACACATAGGCACGCTCCAACCACATCCGATTCCGATATTACAATAATCAATGCAATAATCACAAGCGCGATTATGTCAACGCTGCGTTGTTGGTCCGTAATGGCCGTCCGTATATATACAAGCTGCAAGCGTGCATTCTTATCAGAATTTTAATGATGAATACCTATTGTCATATGATTGGTTAATGGAGACATTAAGCAGACAACGACTTAAAGTAGCGTTCATGCAACTCGCCATAAGTCTATGCATTGGATATTACATTAGCATTGTGATTAGCATAAATGTTATAATATAGGTTACGTACGTATGTTACGTCGGTCGTCGTCACTAATTCAAGTGACCTGTCAGATACGATAATACTGACAATCCGAACTAAACGAGTTAGCGTTAACTTCACAACAAAGCGAGGTGTCCTAGTACTCGCCAACTAGAACAACATTAAGGCCCAGAAAGCCTCAGGAAAATATGCGATTTTGTCCTCGCTTCCTCGCACGCATTCGTAACGACCAAAGCGTGTGTCTAAGCGAGATGTCTAGCTAGTCACTGAAACTAAAATTACCTAAGTCCCTTACCCTTACCTGTACCTTAGTCACAATCCATATTTTTGTTTACAAATTACAATTCAAATAATTAATTTTAGTAAATTATTTCCGTAATATACTTACCTACTAGTAATTTTTGTAACATTATTTTAAATATATACCTACTTCACGATAGGTAGTAGACGAAATAGCAAAAATAATACAAAAATATAACACAGGCCAAAAAAATTTTAGGAATGAAATTCTCGTTTTTTCTATTGAGATATTTTTTTAGTATTTATGTTTTTGAATTTACAACCATTATATAGATACAATCAAGGATACAATTTGCCGTTTTTTTCATATAATTTTATATGTAGTGGTTTTTGAATATAAACTTGTTTAATTTTTAGATGTCTTTGTAAGTCTGGCTCTTAATTACTGTTATTTAATTAAAACAAAAGTTATGGTTCTGAAGTTATCAACGTATCTACTGTTTCGATTGTGTGCATAAAGTAGGTAATCAAAAGTTATTTAAAGCGGTTGCTGTTTATTTCACATTCATATTATATTGATTAAACTGTGTTTTATAACCCATTTATTTATAATTTTTAAATTAGCTGTTAAGGTTCCGTCTCCAAGCATGTCACGAGTTTCTACATCGCATATAATTCGAATGAGTTACAAACTTGCATTTTGGATATTTTGCGTGAATTAAATCAGAAACGCAGTCAAATTATTTCTCGAGGGGTCCTACATGAAAGATTTTTTCTTACCCTGGTATGTGGGTTTTGCGTAAACACCTTAAAAGTGCGCAGATTGCAATCTGCAATCGTATTCGCACTCGTTTTCACTGACATCCATAGGCCGGTGACTTCTGGACCGCATCTCTGTAGTATAGAGAACGTTCGAAAAGAAAATAATATTATATAGACTTTAACATTTTTTAGCGATCTATACATTTATATTTTAAAAAAGGAGATATTAGACAGCTATTATTATCTATCATATTTGAATAAGTAGGTATTCAGATGTAAATTAATTGTAATATTGCACCAATTGTTTTCATTTGGATTGGTTCTGGGATGTCTGGATACTATTGCCTGTGGCATTGCTATAAGACGGTCCTTGACCCAACAACCCGACCACTGTTGGTTGACACAATTCAGAGCAGCGCAGACGCCGATCACAAGGATGTATGTACAACGGCGTGATAAATATATCCTTCTTCTTCTTAGTTATGGTTAGTGTCTGCGTTTTCCAAAGACTCTAGACCGAAGAGGTCTTTGAGTACGACCACCACTAATCTCAACCATAAGCTACATTATTTTTCTATGCTCTTTTAGGCGGTATAATATACATTTAGAACACCACGATGACACTTTAAGAATGTGAGCAAGAATACAAGAAAGTTTCTGAAATTACATTTTATGTTTACTGTTTAAAATAAACAATGTTAATAACATGTCGTCTGTGTAATCTATGTCAGTAATTTTGCTCGGGAATTCGATCGTTTGGAAATATGAGACACGTCGTCTTAACAAGAGCTAGAATTTTAAAGACGAATATGCTTAAAAAGTGTCATGGCCGCTAGCTGTCAAACGCGTACGAAATATTTTTCTTTGCAATCGTATAAAATTAATACACGTAAATATGATGTGTTTTATTGTTTTACACCGTAATATTTGTCATAAACAAAACTTAAAACGTGTTTTAGGTCAGGTTCTTTTTGGAAGGAAGATGACATAGCATGCAGATTATAACACTTTTTCGAGCGATAGAGAACTGTCATATATTGTTCTGTGGAACTGTCAAACTTTATTTGGACCGTGTCAACTGTCATGACGTCACACTTTATAAGCCTTTATTGTCATGTCATTCGATAATGGATACTTTAAGTAGACAGCAACTTTCAACTCGTCGTATGTGTCGAATAAATCTAAAAAATATTATAATTTTAAAATATTCCAACCATAAATACCCAAATGATCGGGATGCTGCTTTTTTTACATGGAAAGCATCAAAAACTTGAACAAAATAACAGATAGATCGAGATACTTATAAATTAGATAGACCAACGTTACTATCATTGTTTTTTTAAAGTAACATTTTGTTAAATTACACATTAACTTGTAAGCCGACTTAAGTGCCACATCAAAAAAAAAGTCGGAAAGGACGGAAACAGGCATAACATTAGCCCATCGCAGCAGAGATAACAGAGGTCCATGTGGAGTGGACTAATCATGCATGCTTCAACGAACACGAACACATGCTAGGAATGAAGAAGCTTTTGTTTGCGCATTCTTGGGTCAAACCCTCAGAACAATTGTCAAACCCCTGAAGTCAAACCACAGTACAAACTGTCAGCACACTGGCTGTTTCTTAGTGAAATTAAATAAAACAATCATTGTTTAAAATGTTTACATTCGTTCTTTACAAATTTTTTCGTTACAAATATATAATTGGAATTGAAAAGATGCTTCCACATAACTACCGTTATAAGAATTATAAAAGGAAAATAAAATTGTAAATGTGTTTGAAATATTTCTCTCAAGCTATGTATGTACTTAATTCAAATAATTTATAATAATTTCATGACCATAACAATGTTAACTAGTGCATATTGTTTACATTTTGATAATATAACGTTGGCTCGGCGGTGTCGAAAGCTTCACGCAGTTCCCCCAAGACCATTTCTTGGATATTCTCCACCTGAAAATTTAACAAACATTAATTCTTGGAACAAAATCCAATTTAAGATAATGCTAGGATAGTCTTAGGACAGGGATAGACAATCTTTTGAAATGGAAGAGCCAAAAGTTACAATTTACGAAATTTCCAAGTTTTTAAAGAGCCACTAAAAATTTTCTTTTATATATTTGATATTGTGACGATATACGAGCCAAAACAAATAAAATAAATACCAGAATAGACACCAGAGTAGGGGTCTCATCATTAGCGTCAAGTATCGAATAGCGAAAACACAATACAACACGTGAGACAGTCAATTGACCTCGCCACAGATTAGAGAGAGACCGCTACGTCGATATTTCTCGACGCCTTTCAAAGTATGGGTGAGTCGTGGGAAACTTCCAGCATGCTCGGTGAGAGGGGCTTAAGAATGTTCTCGAAGATGGTTGACGGGTATATAAGGCGCGCGACGTTCGACGTTGGCAAGTCAAGTAGTTCGGAGTTATAGTCCAGCGAAAGAAGTGAAAAACTGTTAAGTGATATACATAGTTCGAATCACTCTGCATATAATAATGATGAATATTGAGATAAATAAAACTCTTGTTTTTCCACGTGTCACCGCGTAATCTATTCTGATCTTACAAACCCAACGTCAGTGTTGGCGTAACATTTGGTGTCAGAAGTGGGATCAGAATGCCGAGAAGGGTGACCAGGAAGGAAGGGTGACCCGAACCCAGACTGGATTTCAGCATGAAGACGGGGAGGGGCAGCAGGAGCAGTAACCTCGCCAGCGGTGCCAGCAGCCCCAGCCGTCGACTTGAGCGTTTTCCTCGCCGACATCGCTCACCGACAAGAAGAACAGCAGGCCATCATTGTTCGACAGGAAGAGCAACAGGCAATCATCGTTCGCCGACAAAAAGAGCAGCAGGCTCATCGACACAAAGAATTGAAAAAGACTCTGGAAGGAATACAGGCTGAATGTAAGCAGGAAATCAGTGACGTGCATAATCGACTTGATAGTCATAACGCAAAATTGGACAGTCACGACAAAACAGCTTGTGCACGACGCGGAGAAGGTACATCAGCTGGAATATAAAATTACGGAGTCTCTGTGGCTTCTACTGCTACCCAAGGTGCTGCAGCAGTAGGGAAGTTCAAAGTGCCACCATTCGATGGAACCTCGTCATGGTCGGTGTACAAACTGCAACTTCAGACTGTGGCGCAGGCAAATGGCTGGGACAACGGACAGGCTCTGACCGCTTTAACTTTGGAGCTTCGTGATGGTGCGCTTACAGTCCTAAAAGCATTGGGAGGGGGGGGGGGGGCGGTAACGTACGAGCGACTGATGGAAGCGCTCGAAGCTCGTTATGGCGACGGACACCTGGAATACGCGTACCGTGCCCAGCTGAAGGAAAGGAACCAGAGCTACAACGAATCGTTAACCTAACGATGGTTTTGTGTCTTTATTACATTACCTCGAAAATTGTATTAGGTTAAGTCTCTTTTTGTACAAGAAAGTTAATAAATGTCTATTATTATTATTATTTTTTCAGCAGTGGGATATTGAATGTAAGAAGCTGGTCCGTAAGGCATATCAGTCGGCGGCTCCAGAGTTCGTGGACAACATGTTGCTGCAAACTTTCATAGACGGGATTCCGAACATGGAGGTCCATGCGGCTGTACGTTTGCAGCATCCTACGAAGCTCAAGGATGCTGTGGCTCATGCGCTGGAGGTAGAGACGGTGCGTCAAGACCATCATACCCAGCTACTCCGGAAGTTGACAACGGACGACGGAAATAAACGTGGAGCTTTCCGCCCGCGATGCTACCAGTGCGGGGAACGTGGTCATCTCCGCGCAGATTGTCCAGAACGGAACAGAAGGTCGGAAAGTAACGGTCTAGGAACCGCGGCTGCGCGGACGCACCCACTACTGCGCAGTAGGAAAACGAGTAAAGGCCAGTACTAAGGGACGAGTGCTGGCTGGTGGCCTTAAAGTCCCGATCGTCATATCTGAGGTTTGCAACGGTAACAATTTGGTGATCAATGAAAGGGTTAACGGGATTATGTGCAAGTGTGTAATCGACACGAGTGCCTCCCGTACCATCGTGAACCCGCGGCTTGTAAATCATCTGAAGGCGGTTCGGCCGGGGTGGCGGCAGAGTCTTCAACTGTTAACAGCCACTGGCCAGCACATCCCCGTCCGAAGAGAGCAAAGGGTTGCAATAAAGTTGGGAGATGAAGAGTATCAGCATGTGGTCCTCTTTGCTGATATAATAGATTGTATAATCGGACTAGATTTTATGAAGGGATATGCCTGTGCAGTCGACATGAAGCACGGTGTCCTAAAATGTGGAGATGTGGAAATTCCGATGACGAACGAAATTTCAAGACAGGTACACAGTGCAAAGAGGACAATTTTACCAGCAAAACCTGAAACCTTGGTGCCAATTAAACTGCCAAATAGTATCGGGAAGAGACTGTAACGCTACATACTGATCGAGAGGTGCGAAAAAGGTTGACCATGGATATCAGCACACACTGTGATAACGTCAACTGGTGGATGCGTACTACGGACTCTGGACCCGAGCAACAAAAAGTACGTACTTGTGAATTTAAATTAAAATGAATTATTAAGACTAAAAAGTAAATTTTTCGCTTATTAGTTAATTTTTTCGTCAGTAATTTTTTTTGTTAAAATGTTTTTATTTTCCGCTTTTCATTTTCTTTTCGTTGGTTTAATTCGTTAATCATTAACTTTCATGTATACCCTACCTAATGAAAAAAGAATATTCCGAATCGGACTACTCCGTAAAAAGTTATGCGTGGTCATACATAAAAAGACATCGGCGTCGAATGATTGACCAAATGTTTTGACATTTGATTACTTTTTTATGAAAATATAGACAAGATATAATTTTTTTTAAATTTTATTTGTGGATTTTCAAAGAATAATGGATTGTTAAAAATTTATAGCTGATGGCGTCACAACTACTAATTATTTACGATGTTCTACGTATTGCACTTATTTGTATGGCGTCGACCGCTGCATATAGTAAGTGACGTCACATTAATGTTTCACGTTTTCTCTTTATACATATTTGTTAATACACCTCTAAAAATGTCGTATTTCTTCTGTTAAATAGGGACACTCATTCCTGTAAAAATTTTTTTGGATTATGCTGTTAAATTTTTATTAATGCCCATTGAAAATTTCTTCCTTTTTTCCGTCGGTTAAAAAATACATTTTTACTTCTGCTATTGTGAATACTAAATCCATCCCTAAGCAATTTCGTGATAAAAGGCGTTAAGGAAAAAGGAAATACGAGACGATGACAATATTAGGGTTTCTATAGACTACCGACTTATAAGTACCTATAAGTCGGTGCTATTGACTTTGAATCTTTAAAAACACGCGAACCCATCAGAAGTGGCATTCAACATTGTGTTTGTACGTGCTTTCATAAACAAATCAAAATAAAATCCAATAACATTTGGTATTCCGCGGTCGTACATTGCTACGCTTCCTGTGAAATTGTTTGCGTTGGATATAACTGGGTTTTGATCACTCGTTCCCCCAGGTCATTTCTCACAATAAATGCCTTCAATTTTTTATAGTTATCGCGTAGTATTTTTATCAATCTTGTAATTTGTATTTCTGTTTTAAAATCGGCCAACCGCTTATCAGATATTATAATATAGAGACGTGCCGTATAATGTGATATCTAGTTGTAGTTTTCTCGTATATTAAACATATTTAAAATGTACCGTGATAAAAATGTTTCATCTACATTTTCAATTTCACTTTTGGTCTGCCTTTGGGTTAACTAACAGTATTGACTATAAATAAAAACCTACAAATGTATATCGCAGAAAATTTAAATACGGAAATATATACAAACTCATTATACCTTTAAAAATGTGTAAAACTTTCAACTTTCACAAATTGGAATTTTCTTAAAATACTTACCATAAAATTAAAAGACGGTGCTATAGACTAACATTTCTAATAACAGCATGAAAATGAATTTAAGACACTATTCTTTATATTTATATGATAATATACCTAGTCCAATATCTGCTTAAATAGGTATCGGACAAAAAAACATTTCATGGTGCGTATGGACGTCTAAACTAAATTTTTATTATTATAATACTACATTGTTCAAACCAAATTCTATAGAATATAGGTTATTTTTCTATTTGTAATTAATAACATTTTTTTATATTCGATTAAGTGGTTTGGCAGTCGGGTTTTTTGGTTTGTTTTTCTCGTTTCTTTTTCTTTTCAACATCATTAACTTTATGGTGCATGAGAACTTCTTAATATGATACGGTTATATTTGATAAACAGCGGCCCTACTCTGACTCTTAACGCGGCGCCGAAGTAGCACCGAATACGTTCCGTTTCAAAAATCCGGTCGCTAGGACTTTAAGCGAGAGTACGGATTTTTGAAATAACGCGTATTCGGCGCTGTGTTAATTTACCAGAGTACGGCTGCAGACCTCGGACACTTTATTACACGTAGTCCCTGCAATGTACTACGAGGGACCACGGGGAAAAATAAGTTTTTTTTAATTACCTGAATATGGATACGAAATTTAAATGTGCGAATCCAACTCGCTTTGATCGCTGTCAATTTATTAACTTTTGACCGAGGTCCCGCTCCCGTATTGTGTTCTATCTCAGAACAAGAAGCTGTGGTCGTTTTTTATTTCAAATCTTGAGTAGTTTTGTATTCAATGAGAACCTTCTGTTGGGACAAGTAACTCGTGTGCACTCCGAGCTCCAACTATCAACCTAACATATAAACACAAGTTCGCGTTTATAGTGTTAATGAAGATTAAGTCCAATTTTAATTCAAACCTGTTCCGAGGGACAGTATCCATCTTCAGTCGAGCGCGCTATCGTTACTAAGACTGGTGGAGGCAGGTTCCGCAATAGCAATTTAAAGGAGCCTATCATGTTTGCGAGTTGTCGCTCATTGGAACGATGATTCGGGAGACCGCCTTGGTCGCGAGTACAACCCGCTGCGTGGACAGCCCACCAGTCCAAATCTTCGATGCCATATGTGTCTTGCAAACGCTGTGCCAGGTGTGATACCTATGACATAAAAATATTACTCCTTTAAGGTTTCTATTTTGATATTGTGGGACTAAATATCCAAATTGTGTACTTATTAGAGACTTGAAATAAGAACAAGGTTCAGGATTGCCCCACGTTATTATTTGTTTCAAAATAAAAAATCTGCCCCTTAAAAAACAATACCAAAAATAAATTTATGCGAAAATACCTTTAACTTCGATTTCAAGATTTTCTATTTAATGGGGTTTAATAAACTAAGGAAAAAAGGAGTGAAATTATGAAGAAATAGATAAAAAATCCAATATACGCAGCAAAATAAACCAAAATCGAAAATCAGTTACTTATACTTCACCAAAGATGGCGCTATCTAAGTAGTTATTATCCTTTATAACTGATAGCGCTATCCAAGAGCTAAAACAAACCTTAATATTTTTTTTTAACAAAAATAAACTTTAAATGACATGTAAAATGTATTATTTCGGATAAATACATATTGCTTGTAAAACATTAGAATATAAAGATGACGTCACATGTATAAGTTTTAATATAGGTACCTACGGTATCTCAAAAACGTCACTTTCTTGAAAATATAGTCTACTTACAATTTTCAAAAAAGGCGATCTTTTCAATATGTTTCAATTTGAACCAATTTATAGTTACGTAATAATAACTTGGGTCAGTTGCATATGGCGCAATAGACATAATAATTTGAAAATGTGACCCGTGTTCTGATAGAGAATGCTCGGTGCGAAAGACAGAGGAAAATAAACTATGAGAAAATAAGATGCTAAAAATTAAATTTTAAACTCCTTACGGAGTTTCGAGCCCGAGTCTGAATGTAGGGCCCGTAGGCTTTATTACTAAAGTATACGCTCAAGTAGAAGCCGTCTATGTTCGGGGTTGGCATATTATACAAGGACAAAAATAACCTTTTAAGAAATAAAAATTAACATAATACTGAAGGCCTCGTAACTCATCGACTATTTTAAGACGTACCTTGTAAAATAGATCGGTCTTCTCTTTGTTCCATTCAACTAAAGATTTATGTTTTTCAAGAAACAAAAATAATTCTTCCAATTCTTCCAACTGTCGCTCTCGATTTCCAACGATTTTGTCTAGTACTTCTGGGTCCTTAGAGTTGGGCAATTCAAATTCATATATCGGTTCCAAAAGATCGTATAACTCGACTTTTTCATATAAAGACGAAAAGGGATTGTCTGTACTGAAGAAATCTAAATCTACATCCAACACGTACGGAAAGGTAATATTTAAGGATTTAACCAGATCTTGGACGTGTTTTGCTTCATTTATGTTAGAGTTTTCAGGGTCGCCTAGTTCTGCAACGGTTAGGGTAAAGGTGCGATCATTTATTAATTTGGACGAATACAGGGCATCAGAGATATAGTACGCTTCGGGACAGTCAACGCGTAGCAAACCATTATCGGGGCGATCGCCAGTCTTAACCACACGAGTACCGTCTGCCAGCTGGTTCGCCCAAGGAGGACGTATCCATACTATTCGATCTAGGTGTCCCGCCGCCGCCGCCGGTACTATCCAGTTTTCGATTTCGAGTAAAGGTAACAGCGCTCGTCCCGATCGAGCTTCCTTCCCTGTTAATCGACGAGGTATGAGCATGTCCGGGTGAGAATCCAAGTGTACCAGCGTGGTACCTTCCACCGGTAACTTCTTCCCTCCTATAGCTGAATAAATGAACTGCAGCGCGTCATTGTGCTCCTCAACCACGTACACGGGGATCTTCTTGTAACGCTTCAACGTCCCTGCCTCAGCGTCCAAGCACTGCGCCATCTGCACAAATCGACTATATATTTGACTAGTTTCTGCTCACGACCCCTCCCGTGTGGATATATATTCGCCCACTCCCACCTACAATTTAATCTCACAACTCGAAGATTAGCTCGTCATTAATTTCAACATTTGAATAATGTTCTATCATTTGGGAACTTTCGACCAAAATAAACAGTTTCCAGTTGAACAGAGGTTTCTTACGATCAATCTTCGAACAGCTTCAACTAACCAATTAATCAACTATTAAATATTAATGCAACCAATGTGATGTGATTAATTAGTTAATTTTATACTTGATGTGCTTATGTTCCGTTGGCTCACAAGTCTCCACCGCCGTCTCTTGATGCTGGTTCAACAATTGATCGTCAATAGATCCTACACAGTGGACAGTATTGAAAAAATATATATTTCAATAAGGAAGAACAACTGCTTTAGGTTTCTCTTGTTTCACTGTTTTCTCTATAGATGTTTTTCCATTCGTGCTTTTAGATGGTGAAACCTTTTCTCGAAAGTGACTCGAGGTGGCGCGCCACACGTTTCGTCTTTCGGATCTTCTTTAGTCGATTTTGGGAACTGTACTTTGACAGATTCTTTAGAACACTTTTTTGGTGACAGCAAAATAGTAATAGTCGGTGATGACTTGAGTGTTGGTTATACATTATATAGATTTAGAATACATTGAAGGGCTATACGTGGGTTGAATTAAGAAACGAAATAAAAAAAATATCCTCTTGATTGAATGTATGTTCGTCTGTCTATTCCAAAGTTATACCTAACTGTTTCATTGACAACACATTGAATAATTTTATTTTGATTATTCACATTCATAATAAAAATATCATGCATATAGTTTATTGTATTATGATTGTTCTTGTATAATTTAAGAGAAACAAACACATTTTGGCATTTATATTATTAGATAGGATTGGAGGTATTATTGTATGTCCCATTTGAGAAACTACATAAGACTACAAAGAGATCTAAAATTAATTTCTCATCAGCGACGGCTTTTTATTGTTGGTGACGTGCGAAAACTCCCACGAGGCGGTTCTCTTTGAACTTTTGCCGATTCGCATGTAAATTATTCAATTATAATTATTCGAGGGAACTGTGGTGTGGAGTTTATTGCAATAATGTAATAACGATAAAGTAAACTGACTGTAGGCGCGCCGTCGCTCGGTTGTCGGGGGCTCGTGTCAAACGATACGGAATTTCTCTCCGAGGATTTCGGGTTTCGGGTCAAGGCCGGAACAATATAGGTCGGCGAGAATTTCCCATTTCGGTACCTTTTCGTTACTACGCACTTGTTGAAGACCTTGCTCTGTTTACCCTGTTACTTCGGGCGGGAAAATATTTGTTTAATTATTACTTTTGCGCGTCGGAAAACAAACGCGCTCTGTTTGTATTATTATAATAGTGTTTGAGATAAATATTAAATGTAGGTTTATAAAAAAACTTATGTAAAATAAATGATGAGAGCCGAAAATAGTTTTACCGGCTTGTTTGTATTTGTTACTGTTATTACGTTTGGTCATCTAAATACCAATTAATGTATTTTCCTTATTTATTAAAAAAAGAAAAAAATCAGTTGTCTGTAAAGTCAGTTTACTGACGATAGTTGAACGTGACAACGTCATAAGAAAATACTGATGGAACGGTTGCATTTTTCAAAAGAAAATTTTCTTCTAATTGTATGTTGCAAATATTCATAAAATGGATGGTATGATTAACTTAATAATTACTTAAACTAATTAACAATATTTACAACATAAAAATATCGTTCAGGTTGGTCCCATGTGGCATCGAAAATTTTAATTTTAATTGTTTGATAGATATTTTGTATGGATATAAAGAAGGAGGTAAATGGAAATCACAATTGATTTGATTAAGTTACATTTATTTGTACGCATAAATACAATTGTCAATTTTTTTTTTTACAATGTACATAGTTTTTACAAGTATGAATGTGCGTTGAGCAATTGTTTTACATGGAACGCCTCAGAGCGAGGTAACGCCGCATGCGTCATGTTTTTTCGTGCGTGCAGCCGGCTCCATCGAATTATAAGACGTTGTCACGTTAAAAAAAGAAAAAATCTGCCTGCAAAACCATTTGACGAAAAAGAAAGAAAAGTTATTAATTGCAATGGGAAAACAAGCTATATATATTTTTTCATTTCTCATACTCGGAAAGTAGTGTTGTTTTGATCTGATTATTGGGTAGAAAATGCTGCTTCCTTCCCTAGAGTGGGAAAAACTCATATAAATTACTTTCCACCTAAGGGCCGGAATGAACTTTAAAAATAGAACTGCTGTCAGCTGTGAAGAGTTTTATGTAAAAAAAAACTAATTTAAAAAAATGCTGCGGCCATCTGAGTTTCTAAACAGCCAGTGTGAACTTAGCGCAAACTTCTTTGAGCGGAATAAGCCGCAACAATTTACGCGATGCGTTCCATATTTAAAATTTAAAAAGTCGATATAAATTGGCGGAATATTAATCTGTTGTGTATCTGTGACGGAATTTAAAAAAATAGGTAATAATCTTTTAACTAAATTTACATTTAATTTATATAGATTTGACGTAAATATTTACCGTCATCAATGATAAAAAATACTGGCTGTGTAGAATGCCACAAAAAAAAAACATAAATATTTCTATAGAATGAGTTCATCAGATTCATATATGGATTTAACGCTTTTTTTACTTTCCTCATATTCGTAATGAAAAGCAGAGTGCTTACCTCGGGTGAAAGACTTATTTAGGCACTCGAACTATTAGCGCCCTCGCTACGCTTGTGCGCCAAACCATCTTGTGCCTAAATAGATCACTTTCACCCCTTGTGTAACAATCTACTATTTAGTCAGAATAACGTAAAATGTAGCATGTAATGTTTTTTCGTTCGATACCTACTTAAGCAGATATTAAAATGTACGGCGGAGATAAACAAAGTAATAACCAAAATATGTTTGGTGGTCGTATTTATGTGAAAATAAAGATTTCTACAGTAAATATGTTTTGTAGTTTTTGTTTGTCCTGTGATATATCCTATGTCTAAATCCAACGACACCTCCTATGTTTAAATCCATCGAGCCGTTTGGGCTACAGAGGGAACCAAAGAAATATCTAGGATACATATATGTTAACATACATACATACTCTAGAAGAACCCTCCCTCCGCAGACGAGGAAAAACCTGAAAGTTGACAAAGTATTCCTAATTTACTCACCGAATATAGCGCAGTAAATACGTAGGGCGTACTATAAATTTCTGGAACTAGCCACTTACGTATATATTAAAAAATTACTTTAATTGAAAATGAAACTCTTTGGCCGTAGAATATATTTGTTTCATCTAACTGTCAATGGTTTTTACATTGTGGCGTCATTTTATAAGTTGCACGTCTTCATCACTATGGATTCAAGTCGTGAAAATTTTCGTAGTATGATTTTTTACGATTTTAAGTGTGATTCGAAAGCTCAGCAGAGCCTCGCTCGGCTGCGAACTGCTTTTGACGATGAAGAACTATGCAAGACGACTATTTATAAACGGTTTGCAGAATTAAAGCGCGGTCGTGTCAATGTCAATGACGAATTTCGTGATGATCGCCTGTCCACCGCTGTGAACACCAAAAACATCGATGCTGTGCGCCGTATGATCGAAACCGACAGGCATGGGACCTACCATGAGATTCAAGCATCCTTAAGCATAGATGTAAGTCAAATACAATCAACCCTACACAAACATTTGGGTGTGAAAAAGCTGTATGCGCCGTGGATCCCACACAATTTGACCGAGGCTCCAAAAACGGACCGCATCACTTGGTGCAATGCCATGCTTACCAAATTCAAGGAAGGAGCGTCAAATTTGGTGTGGGACATAATGGTAGATGACGAAACATGGATTTATTACTACGACCCCAAAACAAAGCAGCAAATGACCGTATGGGTCAATCGAGATGAGTTGAAAGCACCAAACTAACTTGAAACTAACCAAAGTGGCGTACGAGCGAAGTTTCTCTAGGCGGATAATTGCTTCTTTTTTAAATAAAACTGGACACGTGGCTACTGTTGCTTTGGAGGATTGTCGTACAGTGACCAGTGATTGGTACACAACCATTTGTTTGCCGGAAGTTATTGACGAACTCTGTTAAAATAACCGTCAACGTCGTATCAACTTGCATCACGACAATGCCAGTTCTCACACGGCCAAGCAGACACATTGTGACTTATTTTTGTCCGGTAAAATTAAGAACCAATTACGCGGTCAACGATTTTCATCACCAGAAGAGGCTGTCAAAAAGTATGAAAAGCATGTTTCGAAGGTCACCAGGACGGAGTCGCATAAATGCATTCAAAATTGGTTTATTCATATGAAAAAGTGCATTTTCAATACATTTGCTATTAATACGGTCTTTATGACATCGAATCTTGTACCGTAATGTCGTATTTTATACTACTAGGGCTTTTTACTTTACACCAATCTCACTCACAAACGAGCATTCTGTTTGTAACACATGCGTAAACCGCGAAAAGCAATCCGCTCGCGCCCTTAGCTCCGGCCATTATTACATTTGAAGTGTCTACCTAATTTTAATCGCAAATTTATTAAAAAACGTCGTATGATGCTCGTACTCAGTAAGCTGGATATTTTAGTCATCCATTTATTACAAGCACTCGGCTTCGCCTCGTGTCTATAAACACCTCGACTATAATATGCAGCTCACCGTACTTGCATCATAATGTACTAAAGCGTCTGAAGTGAGAAGCGTATGCCCTATTGAATAGGTCCGCCATACCGTCGCAACACTTCTATGAATTATGTTACTGCGATGTTTTTGTGACTGACTCATAGCTAGAGCCGCACATATATATGGCAAGTACTTTACTGGTCATGCAAGTTCTCAAGATTCCATTTTCAAACTCAGAGCCCCTATTATTATACGAGATAATACCTACTTTATATGAAACGTTATTTTGGGGTTAGCTTGAAATATATTGTAAAAATAACTTATATTTAGTTATTTACAATATATATATTATTGTAATGTTAATGAGTATATTAGGGAACCACAATTATTTGCCTACAAGTTACGGCCGCGATACGCTCTATAATAGCATGTGAGACGATAATTTATCCCGTTCCCCAAAAATGGACAACGTATGCGTAGGTACTTTATTGTATAACCTCGGTGCTACGAAAAATGTTCCATATTTATTCCTATTAAAATCGCTGAAGCTCCACGAAATAGGATATTGAATATTGTTAAGTGGAATGACTATGGGATCCTCTTTTTGAGTAATACGCGATACGCGTTTGTTTTGTATTCGATACTATAATGTCAAAGAATGTGACCAGCTCTTCTAGCACTTCTCGCCGCTTCTAAGAATAAACGAGTATTTATTTACCAAAGTGAAAGTAAGTAAAGAAATTTTAAAAGCGTCGTTTTTTACAAAATAAAGGTTTCCTTCGCTTGTTGCACACGAAATAAGTAAGCCCTACAGTTCAAGTAATAAAAACATGGCTAAGATTTATCCGTAGGTGGTTTATAAGGCAATACATGTAATATCCCAAGCACGCTTGTGCCTCAGGGCTGCGTGAAGTAATCCTATTTGAGCCGAAGGGTCAGATCGAGCTGGATCTCATCAAGTTGGGCCACGAATGTTTTTCATTAGTGGTCGAAACTTCCGGAACCCTAAAAAGAACAAACGACGCGCGGCGCGATGCGTAGATGCGCGGAGCTGGGCAGCATGGCGCGGGGCAGCGGGGCTGTTGTGACGGCGCGGCGGTATATGCGATGCGGGTCGATATGCACCGCGCTACTGACGTCACTACGCTACTACGCCCGCCCAAACATTCCCCTCGCGCCCCTAAACGCAGCCGCAGCCTCTTCGGCGCCCGCACCCCCGTGACCTATTGCGCCGTAGCGCCTGGGTCAAGGTGCGGAACCCTATACGAACGCCCAACCTTCCTCCGAATACGAACCAAAATATTATTACACCAATACTGCTATAAAATCCTTTCTATACTAAGTATGGTCGTGACGTTGTCTAATGTTAGGGTTGAGTCAATCGACTTTTTTCTGAACTGAACTCTATTATTATATGAAATTTACACATATCGGAGAAAAATCTATACATCCACTTATATTGAATTATTGTCGGGTTTATAAAGCTAAACTTATTATGTACTCTAAATTTAAATTCGAATTCAAAAAGTTTTTATTCAATATAGGATGTTTACATACACTTATTGAAAGTCAAAATGTATTGATTAAGTACCGGTTCCAAAACTAGAAGGAGAAGAACCGGCAAGAAACTCCTCCCTGTTTATTTTATTTAAATAAGTGTTACTCTTAATTCATAATTTTTTTTTTTAATTTAAAATACAACTATTTCAATGATGTCCTTGCGCACTTATCATTTAAATACTCGCTAATACAATAGTAAACTTTTTTCACAAGTTGGACTTTAACTCGCTTTATAAATTGATTTGAATTTAAGTTCAACATTTCTTTAAGAATTTTATTATAAAAACGTATACAATTTCCCATGAAAGAATTATTAACTTTTGAAAGTCTGAACCTGGGAATTGATAACATATGTTTATATCTTGTAAAAAAATTCTTGCTTGTTTATTTGTTTGTACCTCCATAATCTAGAACCACTGAACCGATTTTGACCAATTTTTTCACATTTAAAAACGATAGCATAGCATAGGTATGATAATGCTGCTGTTTTTGTGAGCAAATAAGTACGAAAAAAAACATGTGTGCAATTCACACGTGGTAGAAGTGAAACCTTCAAAAATTTTGGTTTCAAGGTAATGAGACGAATGTAAAATTTAGGGAAGTGGATAATTGTAGGTTTTAGAAATGATCATAGTGATACAAAGTTAGATAATTATTTTACATTTTATTCGTATATATTACATAGATTTATTCAGACTCAGAGCTTACATTTTCGATAAATGATACATGAGGCTTATGGTACCTAAAGTATGAAATAAATACTTTGGTCTTAATATGGTCAATATATCTTTGGATTGGAATACTACGTCAATTACTGTTTTTGATCTTGTTGTTGATAGAGTGTAATAAACAATACGTACACAAATACAAAACACCACAGTTGTTGTGATGCCTTTTCTCAAGCTTTGTACAACGCATGCGCGCACAAACACGTATTAACACACGTACGACGCTGAGACCCAAGCAAACTCCCACTATGCCTTGGTAAACACGAGTGGAGGGGGTACGAAGCAGAGCACAAAGAGCATCACGAACATAAGAAACACTGTATAATGATTCCTATCTCATTTTCTCCCACGTTAAATCTTACGAATTATGTGTCTGTCTCTTTTTACTGTCGCTTTTTCGTTTCTTCGACTTTCAAATCACAACGATGCTAAATAAGTTTTCACTTCAAAAAGTATTGAACTCTTATGCTCTAGTGAAAGAAGTTTTAAGGATGTTGTCACAGAATTGGCTCTTATTTTGGTACTGTTTTAGACTAAATTGTAAGTTCCTCAAATAACAGTTACATAAAAAGTATGACCTATTCCAGGCCTACCAGAGTTCTTAAAAAAAAAATGTAATTTATTAAATTTTAGTTAGGCATATACAATTATTTTTGAAGGTCAAACTAGCAAAATAGGTACATTTTGGGTACAGTTACAAATATACATAAACAATTTTAAGTCATAAAAAATACTAATGAACACTTTTTAAAGTGGTTTACTAAGGCCATAGAGTAAATTAATTTGACAGCAGCGTTTGGTTTTAATAGAGTCATAAATGTCAGTTCACAGTATCGAAGTGACATTTCGCATTTTCGAGGGGTTCAAACCGGTGTGCGGGGACTTCTCGGGGGTGAAGAGCGCCGTGCGGGGACCTTGCGCACTGAAACTCGGACTAAAACTTTTCATCATAAATCGGCTAGCTATAGTATGAGTGGTTAGACGGTAAACGCAGAAGAGGGCTTTTAGTCAATTCGTATTTTTATGACTAAGGCAGTAAATACGAAAACAAAGTACTAGGTATATCATAAAAATTGATAAATTAAATTAATTGTATAAACATGTAAGAACCAATATTACATAGGTCATAGGTACTTCAAAATGTCCGACTGCTTTGTATAGAAATCACACATGCACGCATACAGACAAATTTTGAAACAAGTGGTTTGATAACTTTGCTGTCCACCAACCAACATAAAACATACTAAAATGTATCTAGGAAGTAAAATAAAGACCTTAAGCCACCTTCAACTGATCAGAATAAAAACTGAGGTGTCAGAAAAACTAAAAGTCACAGCAAGCAGCCCTGAGGAGACCAAGTATAGGTGAAAGTTGTAAGGGCATGGTATCTCTGATAGTTGTTCAAATGTGCGTGCTAAGCGACAAATGACGGGTTATATATTTCACAATACATGATACAGGAAATTTGATGGCGTGTTCAGCAGATGCCATTAAATTTAAAAAAGAACCCCCGACACAAAAAAAAACTAACCTTTAAAAAGTTTGAAATAATACAAGTTTGTTCATTGTCTAATGATTTTTGATCCTTAAAAGCATCTGGGACTGCTAATTATTAGATATTTTCAGTTTACTTAGCGGTCCCAGACGCCTTTAAGGATCAAAAACCATTAGACAATGAACAAACTTGTATTATTTCACTCTTTTTAAAGGTTAATTTTTTTTTGTGTCAGAGGATTTTAAATATTATAAATTTTAAATATAATTTTTATTTCAAAATTTTTAAACTTAGTTATTTAGTTAAACTAATTCATACATGATTAGACAAAAAAATTATTTTCAAGTTTTTAGTTTTCATTTCGTTAGTTAATATTCCTCGTTCCCTTTCAATATAGTGTTCATTAATCTTCTAATCAAGTCCTTTCATTTGATACCCATATTGATAAAGTAGTGAAAAAAATATGTAATTCGCCATTTTGTGGCGGCGGCCATCTTGGATTTGAAATTTGTCATAGTGTATAGTATTCTACTTGTCAAACCCTTTCATTTGATACCCATATTGATTGAGTAAAGAAAAAATTTTCATCCGACATAGCTAAGAACACTCCCGACTAATTCACCTTTCATAAAAAATCCACATCCAAATCGGTTCATCCGTTTGGGAGCTACGATGCCATGGACAGATACACAGATACACACACAGGTCAAACTTATAACACCCCTGTTGTGGTCGGGGGTTAAAAAACGGTGATCTACCAAAGTCAAGTTTTTTAGTTTATTTTGTTAGTCATTGGTATATCTACGGTCATATTGACTGTAGGTAATTTTCAAAGCAATTTTTTTTATAAACACATGGGTTATTTTTAGAAATTAATTTCATATCTAATTTTCCTACTAAATAAATACTCAGTTAATAATATATATAACAGATTTCAAATTGATGATGTCACATGATAGACTGTAAATGTTATGGGTTCCAAGTTTTTTCAAACCTATTTCGTATTTAATAAATAAACTAGCGACCTCCTCTGGCCTTGCACGGGTAGCAGAGAATATATGCCTAATTTTTTTTCTGTCGTAGTATTGTAACAGCTTGTTGCGTCAAGCATATGGATTAGATTTAAGAAAATTTAGATGTAACATATTATTGTTTATAGAAATTATAGATACAAAAACTTACCAGTGAAAACTAATTTGAGATATTTTATTTGTGATCTACTCTTACATAATTATAAATCCATTTTCACCATTTTCATAAGACTTCATTTTTACATGTTAAATTGGAAGTATCGCTTTCTAATGTAGCCTGCTGAAAAATTACAAAATATTTAATCAGGCTTATGGAAGAGGGGTGTAGGAACCTCATGCAGTAAATATTATTTTAAGGAAATGAAAAAAATATATAAGACTTGCTAGTGGCTCGCGCTCCGCTCCGCTTCGCTTCTCGCATTATCACAAGTAAACCATAATCTAACCTATTTTTTTTGAAATGATGGACCATCAATCTATCTTAGCCAGATTTCAACTTGATCATTTTCGTGAACACAATTTTCATCAGGCAACAATGGAAAGCCGACCCAAATTGGATGCAACTGATGGACCGTTGTTATCATTTTTTAATTATTTAATCATCACTTGGGGGACCTGAACACAGCGTTTAACTCTCATATGTTGTTACCTCTATGATGACTGCATGCCCTTCTCCTGTACAATATGAATATATATATATATATATATATATGGAATATTATTATGATATAGTTAAAATAGAAGTTGTGCTTATGGTATTTTTTGTAGGGTTCGACTTATGATTCGTACTTTTATCTAATGAATTATTATGAAGCAAAAGAGAATTAAAACTGTCTAATATAAATTACACTCTGCTTTCAATAGCATTAACACCTTTTATTTACAAACAGTCATTTTATTTGATTTCATTATTTTTGTTTTGAATCATTTTGAATGATCAATCTTTGACTTGATGAGGTTCACAAGTGACAAGACAACTATAGTATTGAGTGTTGACAATTGCAAGCAATGTGACCAGATTTTATTTAACGAATTTCCTGCTTGTAGGGATTAAAACTGGATAATCCCGGCACGTTGGCCCAATGCTACTTGTCCAACGTGTGGAAGGAAATTTTATACGTTGGCGAATTTTCTACGAATCCGCGTGCTAACGTTGGCGATCCATCCACACGTTGGCGATTCGCTCAGTCGGCTTCTGTTGCAACACTCATTGAGTGCGTATGACGAGTATGGCCGAGTTGCAACACGACTGGGTTATAGTTTCTCCCAAAATGACACAAAAACTAAATCACTCCGCGTGCGCCAAATTGAAAAATTCCCTAACCAGCGTAGTGTCCGTTTCAACTCTATACTCTCTATGTAATTGTTAATATGTCGTCATATCCGGTTTTGTCAATCACCATTTTCAGTGTCTGAGCCATGAGCTAGGCTAGGGTCAAGAAGAGCGCCCCTGGCAAGATTTGAATTTTGCGTCCCCCCCCAAGACTTATTTTTTAGGAAGAGATACATAATAACTTTGAATTTATAATATCTTATGTATAAATTAAAACTATACAAAGTATTCTAAAAGTTTATCTTTCTTGCTTTTTGTGTGACCAATTTGTCAATAATGAGGTCTACATTAATAATTTTTGTAATTTCATACTCAATAGATAGTACTATAGCGAGATTGCTTAAAGGTTCTTGACCAATTTGCGATCGTAAATAATTTTAAATTAATTTCAATTTACTGAATGTTCTTTCACAGCAGTCAGCAGTCAGGTAGCGTCAGTGCTAGGCCAAATGCAATCCCTATATTGGGATACTGTAACTGGTGACTAAGCCATATTCTTCATGGCAATTTAGAAGTGTAATGTGATTTATTTTTTTTAAATCAAGCAAAAAATATTTCATTTGGTGTTTGTAGCTTTCAATCTCTAAACACAACTCGTTGGCATCTAAATCATCTTTATATTTTATTGCGAGATCAGCTGCAGATTTTTTAAATTTTTAGTAGAGGTTTCGTGTAGTGAAAGTCCTGTTAGGAAACCAAAATCAGAAGCTACAGCAGCTAAACTTTGAAATCTTCATCCCATTTGCTAAATAAGTGTCTAGCACACAGTAAAGCTGAATTTACTAATTACTATTAAGAAAATTAAACTTTTGAACTGAAGTCAAAAAAAAGGCAAAAAAGAAACAATGAATAGATTGTGTGGGTTTCCTACACAGGGTTTTATTACGCTCGCTGATCGATGTCACGGTCAGCCGACACAGCCGGTTTAACGCAGGCACACAGGCAGAAAGTAATTTTTAAACCCTGTTTAGTGTAATTAAGGGCGCAATTTCTAATCTGTGCTGTGAGAGCGCATCATAATCCATCGCATTTTTTTATGTGGGTTAGCATCATGTTTTAATTTTGTGTCTCTATAGTAATACCCTAGGTAGCTGCAGGCTGTGGCTCTGTCTGCTAATTGCGCCCCTCTGAAGGTTGCTCCTCTGGTACCCGCCCACCTGGCCAGCCCCTAGCTACGACGCTGACCATTTTAAAAAATTTAACGACTTAAAAGTACAAATTTAAAAAATTTAAAGAACAAAATCTGTTTTTTTTTATTTTTAACTTTGTTTTCGAAAGAAAACATAAAAAAACGGTATGTTAGAAAAAGTGGTCTTAAAAAAATTCATTAGGAAACATTCTTTTTCGATGGAAGTTTTCCATTTAGACTCATTAATGATAGGTATGTCTTGATTGTGGTCAACATAATCAAAGACAACCATCATAAGACATATTTCAGATGCTAAGCGAATACATAAAAGAAATACGTTTTCAGACTTCAATGGAAGCAATATCACGAGCAATAATTGCAGTATTTCCACGTGATATTGTATTACTTATGGTGATACCAGGCAAGGCGACACTGAATTTCTTTGGGACAATGTGTGGTCTCATGGTATCACTAGTAAGACAACACAGTAGTACCAATGGGCCGCAACGAAGCAAACTATACTTTTTGTTAGTTAGACAATTTAAAATATTTGCTAAATGGCTAGATATGATTTCAAATATAAATATAAAGACTCAGCACCATAAATAAATTTGACAGCAGTATGTTCAGCACCATAGACATATATATACTAGCGTAGGAGACCAACTGACATCTAAACATCGCATGACCGAAACGGAAATGAGTATGTGTGCAAAATTCACATGTGGTTGAGCCAGTTTTAGTGATGTGCATGGGTGTTTTTTATATTATCGATAGCACGTAGTACTTTCATGATAATGTGTCGTTGAAATTACCGCGTTATCATAAGTCGAAATCGGCAATCCTATTTATTATTTTGAATCTGCTATACTACATAATTTTTGTTTTGAGTAACTTTTCCTAACTTTTAGTTTTTCAAAATGACAAATCATCAATCAGTCAATTCAAATGCCATTTCCTTTACACCAATAAATATTTTTTTTTGTTAACAGTTGATAATAAAAAAATTGCAGAAGTAAAGAAAGCGTTAACATCATTATGGAAATTTTAATATTTAGTTGAATACAAGCCAAGTAATAAATAAAACAATATAAATAAACGATTTTTATTTTTAATGACAATACGTCACGTTGCAACGCATAACAACAAAATTTTAACTCTTTGTAAACAAAGAAATGAAAATGTACAAAACAAAAACATTTACAATGGAGAAGTTCATGATGTTTAAAATATACAATTTAACTCGATAGATTTGAAAGATAAACCAAAACTAATAAAACAGTGAAAGTTTTTTTTTTAATTCGTCAATAAATGACTGAGAAATAAATTATTGATATTTATTAATTTGACGACCGCTTAGCCTAGTGGGTAGCGACCCTGCCTACGAAGCTGGAGGTCTGGGTTCGAATCCTAGGTCGGGTCAGTATTTATATGATGAATATCGATACTGGTACCGGGTCTTGGTTGTTATATGTATGTGGTGTCTTCGCTTGGTACCCAAAACACAAGCTAATGCTTAGTTTGGGGCCACGACGTTGTAATGTGCACGTTATTTTTATTATTATGTATTTTCGTGTGGTTTGACTGGTGGCTTCTTACTGCCCATGACGTCACATTGTCTACTCCATTGAGTGTCGCGTCGTCTCACTACACCACAAATTATGCCTTGGATGCCTTGGACTAGTCTATAATATATTTTGTTTCTTTATGTAATAGGTAATTAAGTTTTATTTGAATATAAAAAACAAGTTTTTGTAAAAGACAAAGTGATAATTTGCCTAAAATTGATATTTTCACTGTGATGGACTTTTTCTTCAAATCCATTTTATATTAGTGCTGAAATAAAGGTTTAGGCTCTAAAGTTGAAGGTCCTGGTGATATATCCCGGTAAACGTACGCTGACACCGATCGCTTGGTCTTCAGATTGACCTGTACAGAAATTACAGTTGGCATAAATGCTCTGACTTTAGATATTAAGTATTATTAGTATATTACTTAATATACCTACTTAGTAAGCACATATGAAAAAAAAAGAAACCCCTAACGGCACAAATTCAGTAGGTATAGATCCTTTCTTCAAAAGCCGTCGGTGATTTAGTTAGACAAAACAGTTATCCGTAAAATGTCTACTGTAAACCAAAGAATGTTTTCGAGGAGTCCCACCTGTTCTATTTAACATTTTTCCGTGTTTACAGGAAACCTGGATATTATGAAATAGTCATCATTATCAGGAAGCATTTTTTAACACCGCAGTTTCTTGGAGGAAAATCAGGTTAAACTATTGTATACAGTAGTTTTGTCATTCAAAGTTAAATTATTTACGACGTTCATAATCAGAGAACAGATAGAACGTCAGACTTTAAATCATAAATAAATAACGATTAAAATTTAATAGAGCATCAAATTTTAAATCATAAATAAATGACGATTATAATTAATTGTGTATATATCTTATATTTTCATTTGAAAAAATCTTGTATTTACATATATACCCTATGTGTAGTATATATGTATAGATGTCATACTTTCTCTTACAATGTGCTGCCAGGCTAAATAAACCTCACAATATGTTTAAAAACAGTTAACGACATCATTCCAGTGGAACAGGTGCAATTAGGTAATATCAAATTTACAAAATATTTATATTTGAAAATATCGACATATCGATAGATTTTGTGCAATCCCTATGCTTGTTACATTGTAATTTTACACAATATTTTTGTATCGTACACATAATTGTTTAAAATAACAAATTATTTACAAAATAAAGTATTTACCGTATACTACTGAGGTATAACCAAGTAAATTTAGGATCGCTTTTTATAAAAATAAGCATTAAGATAACATTATGTTATTGGCAGTACTTACCGGTGAAATGTCTCTTTATTTGGATTATTAACATATGTTACAGTGCAATTTAAAACTGAACACGACACCATTTTTATCACAAGAATTAATTTTTGTAGAATTCAAAACGATTTTAACACAAAATAAAAAACAAAGCTGGACCTTATTTTGACAAGTGAGTAATGAAGACTAAATGTGTTCAAAGAGGTTTTATGTCAGATTTTCTTGCATTTCTTTCTCGCATGTAGGATTTCCGCAAAGAGCTGGATGTCATTCGCACACTGTGTTCCTCTCTTACGCTAGTATATATACCTTTATGTTCAGCACTATGTATTTACATGGCATTTACTGCCTACATCCTAATACAACACGGGTAAATCTGAATCTGATGAACTCATTTTATTCAAATATCTGTATACGCAAATAATTAGCACCCGACAAAGCAACTGAAGATCGAATTGTCGCTTTCTCGCCTTATTTAGGTTTCTTTTACTGTGGCATTCTAGAAACCAGTATTTTTTATCATTAGTGTGGCATAAATATTCAGTTTAAGTTTGTGTAAATTAAATGATAATTTATTTAAAAGTAAATTAGAAGTATAGTCATATTACAAAATTTGTTGTTTTATTACAATTTTATGCCGCGATTTAACAGAGTTGTTCAATAGAAAGTTGGGTCATGACTTGCATAGTTTCTTTTTTAATTTTTTTGACAGCAAGGAAAATCGTTTCTCAGGTACGAAAAGTACTGTTTTCATCCCTCTGATCAGGTAACTTCAAGCGTACTTTCAGAGTATGAGAAATGAAAAATAAATTTTTAAGCTAAATAATTCTTTATTCATTATTTTATGCTTAAACAATACAAAATCAATTATAAATTAAACAAATTTGTGAAACTGTAATTTAAGAAATTATTCTGTTTAGGTGCATCATTTCTTTCTACTATCTAGTGATTTAAAATCAGGTATGGTTGTAACTCCACATTAATTGAGGTCTAAATTAACAAATGATATATTTTATTGTAGGTTTGCATTTGTAGGCATTCTTAAAACGTTACTTATATAATTAACTAATGGGAAAGATGTATCATAATGACTTTTAAGTGTTTTATTAAAAGATTGATTAAACTCAATTTTAACTGACTAGTGCAGTATTTTGTCATTCACACTTTGCCTATTCACTGTAGATGCTATCGTAAAAAGAAATAATTACATTTTGGATGCTTCTTCCCCATTGTCGGTGGCACAACAATCATTTAAATAAACATTTTTTTAAATGGACAAATCTTAGTTTTGTGCCATGAAAATAATATGTAAACTATCCAATTATTTCATTAGTATCTCAACGTCAATTTTACAATCAACAGGAAAATTCTTCATTTAAACATGTTTTATTAATGTTTTATTTCAAACGAATTTTAATGATTACAAATTAATATTATGACCATAAAACTTATAATCTTGCACAAAACTTACCTATGATTTGAGAAACAATTTGGGAGGGAATTTATGAAACAATGGCTATGTGCATACGCATTCAATAACAGCCACGAAAGCCACCGTATATTGTGTCTGTAACGGTATTAAATTTCAAATGTCAAAACTACCTTATAAAACGTCAAAACTCGAAATAACCATAAACAATTGAAATAACCACAAATGGAGCACCCGCTGAAGTGGGTCTAACGTAGGAGTTACATACGCCACAAATGCTTAAAAGAAGCGTCTGAAACACATGACACTGACGGCTAAATCGCCACACGTAAACGATTTTGGCGATATTTTTCTGTGTGTAACGTAAAAAACTGGCAAAAGTGTAATTTGTGGCTGATATTTGATGCGAATGGAATGCACCCATTTTATATTTAAATTAGTATCTAAATTTATTCGAATATAGAAATCAAAACAAATGAACAGTACTTACAATATCTTTGTCCAGTGAATAAAAAAGTCATATATTTATATGTAATTCTCTAGATGAAGAGAGCATACTCTGTTACAATAACTCCTATGGAAGCAATCATCTTTGATAATGTTTATGGAAAAGACAAAATCATTGAACCTGTCTCAAATAACAAAATTATAGTTCTTAATCAATAAGAAACACATTAAACATTATTTATTGTTTGTAAAATATAAGTTAATACTAGAATTTTTTTAATCAGGTTTGATTTGATTAGTCACATGTTTTTATTCCTATTAATGTTAAACAGTATTTCAGAAATTACTAAAGCAACGTAAAAGAGGATGTTCAACATAACAAAAAAAGGAACAAAACCAATTTCTGACTATCTATACTGCATATTTACTTATCTGAATTGATGGCTAAAGCACAGATATTGCTCATTGTTTCAATAATACATTCCATACTTTTAATGAACCATATTTTATCAAAGATAGCAACCATATGACCAAATACATATAAACGAAATTTACCATATTCATTTTGATTTATATGTAATGTGTACGAAATGTACGAAAATTTGACAAATAATTTCAGACTTCTTCATTATGACCCATCTCAAACTCATCCTCTGTTTAGTCATCGATTTAGACAACTGTAATTTCTTATAAATTGATAATCGAAGTTTTGTTTGTGTTGGCTCTGGGTATTTTTACCATCGTCCCCTTTATTATTCATGCTAAAATCATTGTAAATGCACATTGAACTGTATTAATAAAACTTAACTAATCCCACCGCTTCACATATTTTTAATATAACGATATGACAAGTATTTTATGGAAAGATGCAGTAATCATTAATTTACAATTCGAAATATTTTAATAAATAATAAATACCCTGTAAAATTCTGAAGGAATTTCACAAAATTGACATTTGCATTACTGTATCTTTCCTCTATATTTAAATCTACAAAACAGATTTAAGCGTTACATCATTATGAAGTCGCTTAGATCCCAAAATAGAATATATATTTTCTTAAAGATTTATCGTGAAACATTCATAATTTTATACTTACCTACCTGGGAACGCAACACTGTACTCAGATCCAGAGAAACTTTGAAAAGGCTTACTGGCAGTGTGCATTTCCTAATACAAAAATTTAAAAAAAAAAAAAAACTACACTTAAGTGGGCTGTCAGACAACTGTCTCGTTCTTTAGTTCTTTCAGTTATAGCTAAGTACAACACACACTCCAGTTTAACAGTCATTTGCCGAATCGACTAAACTACTGCAATATATAAATCAATCTATATATGTGAATTTATATGCATCTATGTAATGTCATGGATGTGGCAGATTGAGGTGAGAAAATAACTTTTGGAATACACCTTGCAAGAAATGTAACAGATTTTAATCATAGGTGTTTCGATATATAATAATAATAATAATAATAATAAGACCACCGAAATATGCATTTAGATTTGCACAATGACAAGGTTATAGTTTAGTAGGTTTGGTCTTTATGGGATTCGAATTAACAGTATACCAATCGGAGCCACACTTTTTCGTTAGATATGATCATTTTCCATGTATTACTCAATTCATATGTCTACATTGATAGGGATTGGGTTGAGCTGAGAAAGTCGTGTTATGTTTAGATTTTATACATACCAAGTAAACTGAGATGAGAAACCTAGTCCTCGCGTCACATTTTATAAAGTAAAAATTTGAATATTCATATAGCTATCATTATGTTTATAAGTGTGGTGGCGTTTTTGGAGATGGTGTGTCCACCGTTTCATATATACTGTAATGGATTCCCACTTGTTTGAATACAGGTATTAATCAAATCTATTACATTTAGAAGTTGTGTGAACTGTCATTTTAAAAATTTGATTTAATTATACTTAATTGAATATATATTGGTTGTCTGGATAACAATAGAAATTCATTAAACAAACCACTGGAGGTAAAACAAAATGTTGTTATTTATTAGATGTACAGCGGTATGTGAAAAACTGCACTAGTAAATATGTCTATAGTTAACCCTTATAATATGAGTGTGAGGCACCTAGTGGTGGGCGGTAGCGCTCGTCTACATGATGCGACAGTTCTCGTCCCCTTCTCGTACCTCGCCCAGCTGAAATACACATATTCAGTTATTATATAATTGACATAAAAAAATAAAAAATAACTTTTTTTTTAATAGATATAAACATAATACAGGTTGGATCAGGATTGCAGTGCATACACAGCTATATGTAGAATATGCTTATCAAACCCATAAATATTTTCGAGCTTCTTTTTTCCTTTAATTACTGTAAGAAAAATATTTATATATGTGCATAATTATATAACATGAAAAAAAAAACTTGGGTTCGAGAAAAAGATGTTCTTTGTGAGCAGATTTCGTACGATATGCGCCGCAGTTCCATCCCAACCAGCATGTTGGCATTTACATATTTCGGGAACATAAGCCATTTTTTTTTTTTTTAATAATAATATTCCTTTATTTCTCTCTCACATAATATGATACACTAATGTCAAACATAGAAACAAATGTGAAATTAGAAGATGCAAGAGAGCTGGTGTCAGTACTAGGTTAAGAACCTGTATTACTGAGTCACCAGGCTCCCGCCTCCAGAAAACTAAACAATAAATGTCTCAAATGTTATATAGGTGTGAGGAACTTACAGAAATATTTACTTACAACATCCGAGCTTTGCAGTAGCAACACTATAATTTTGTCTTTGATGAGTTGTAAATAACAACACTGCATTGGAATTTATTACGTTGTTCTTTTAAATTCAAAATTAACATTTTAAATATTAAATAAATACTATTATTTACAAAAATTAAATATGTTCATTGGACTGTACTCCGCGTGCACGCAGGCAATCCTCGAGTGACTTTGATATTGCCTTGCAACGTGATTGGACTGATATAATTTTCTAAAGCAGCAAAACAGAGAGAGGTTTGTATAATACCTGTTCACGTCGCGGATATTTGTGCGTGAGTTCGCGGTGGCGCTGTGCGCTTGTGCTCACCGCACGTCGCTGAACCTCCGATGCCGCTATTTCCTATGACAATAAAAATATTTGATGTATCCCTACACATTCAAAACATTTGTCTTTGATTATTATATCATTACCATTCTCTTTCCTTTGCTCTTAAGTGCTAGGAGTGAAAGAGAAAATGTAAACGATGTACTGATCTATCACTGTACTTCATTTTAGATCGTTTTGAAGGATGGCACGCGGCCTTTTGATGATTTTCAAAAATGAGTTATTATTAAAAAGTTTTTACATAGTAGTATATGCATCATTAAAAACTTAAAACAAGCATATCATTTCCAAGGAAAACGATTTTGTGTTGATGTACGGTTTATTCTCTTGCAATGCTACTTTTTCACATGCTTATTGTTAGCACTCGCGAATCTAAATAATTTTATCATTAAAATTATTTTTTTAAATTTCCTTAAACATATCGTTTGTTAAATAATGTCAAAACCATGTTTTCCACAATTATGTAAAATAAAAAAAAATATAACAATATAACAGCAGTCGAGTAATTCACTCATTGTATAAAAACAATGGCCTAGTATCTCACCTCTTGATCGTTGTTCAACAATGTTGTCGTGAAGGAGCTGGACACAAACCACTTCTGGCCTTTCATGACAATGTCTCGTGGTGGATCATGTTCCGCACCCACATCTGCCGACCACACTGTGGCCACCGCGCCAGGCTCTAACTTCACTGTGCGATGGAATTTGAAGATAGTTTCTTGGTCACCCGCTTTGCGTAAGATCTGATAACCGCCCAGGCTTTGTTCCTGTTACATAAATGTAGTAATTGAGAAAGAAATTCTTTACAAAGAGTACAATTAATTTATATTCATAAATGGAAGGAAATATACAAGTAAAGGCACTTAACTGACAACTAAATCATAGCACAGAATAGTTTGAACTAAAACTATAAACGCGAAATTTTATTTGTTCTTTTTTCATGCACTCAACAGCAACAAAACAAAGCAAAACACAAAATAAATTAGGAGCAAAGTTTGGAGTTGTGAGACAGAATACTCTCATCATCATCATCAGCCCATTTTACCCCACTGCAGGGGCTTAGGCCTCCCCCAGGTGAGAAGGGGTTTGGAGCTTAAATCCACCACGCTACTCCACTGCGGGTTGGGGATTGTAACGACCGCCATCTATTGACAGCGTCCGGGACCGACTGCTTAACGTGCTCTCCGAGGCACGGAGTCAGTGATAGTTAATGTACTTAAGTCAGAAAAACTCATCGGTACACGCCCGGATTATTCCACTCACCAGAGTGGAATTCAAGAAATGAAATAAAGTGGTATGGCTGCCAAAGAAGAAAATATAAAAGGACTTTATATAAATCGACCTGGACAGATCTATGAGTAAAAGAGAATATGGATATAACTAAGTGATGATGACAGCACAGGACAATTAATAGGAAACTAACAAATTGCCTTTTGGATTGTTTTGTATGTTTTACATTTCGCTATTATACATATATAAAACTACAGGTAATCCAACGAAAGCAGGCGCGAGTGATATACTGATGCATATGCATTTTTCACACAGGTGGTTTAACCTATCAATTTCAATCATCTAAACTTTCTTTGTGAGTTTATTGCTTCAAGACAAAATTTGGTTGAGAAAAATGTCCTTGTCAATCGGATTTCGGGGATACAAACAATCAACTTTATTTTCTAATTAGGTTTATAATGATAGTTACTTTGTATTAAAAGTTTTAATAATTTCCCGAACGTTCTTCACATTGAAATATGACAAAATAATGTGTTTTATAATAAAAAAGATTCCAACCTGTCATATTTACGAATCATGGTACTGTGTTTCATCAATCGTTAAACATGCGAACACAAATCAATAACTAGTTTAAACAGAAGACCCACTCCGAATAAATTTTTTGTCGCGGTACCTGATTGCGACAGGAAGTTTAATGCAGGCACTTTACGCTCGCCGAGCGTCGAGACAGCGCTATGCGGGTAAAAGAGAAGGAGGAGATGCTTTCTCTTTTATCTGTATAGCGCTGTCTCTGGCGCTCGCCTCCACTCGGCGAGCGTGAAGTGCAAGTGTAAGATGTGCACCGTCCATCTCTTTCACGCATATAACGTCGTGTCGAGTCTCTGTCAAGCAAATGATTCGTAATCTTGCACCTAACCCGATCGAGTTACTGTGTAGTATCGAGGTTAAACGTGTGCCGGATATTTTAGCTCTCATATGGAGGCCAGCGGCGGGCCTTAAAAATCTATACAGCTAGTTGTGCATCTTTCACAATAGGCCTTTTGGGCGACAAGTGGCTTAATCTTTTACTTATATACCAACACACCCCAGGCTATTAAAAATAGGTGAATTTGTGCAATCACAGGGAGTCTATGGCCCATTGATATGATAACAATTTATTCTGCCAGTGGCTCACATGGCCTGCTTATAACATAACATGAAATTTTTTAATTTTCAATGAGTTTATTAAGACTTTTTTTCGTCTAGTTAATTTTAATACTCAAAGTATAATTAAAATTTTATATAATTTCTTCTAGTTATATATGGAAACACTAAAAATTAACTGCTTGTAAATGGGGTCATCAGCGACTCCATCTGCCCAATCAAGGGAACAATTTTTTGTTTTGCACAAAGGCGACAAACATAATGTATGTTGATGTGAGGAAGTGGTTGGCTGCTTATACATATACACACATTTAAACATTTTGTAATGTGTTGTTAGTGCCAGCTTCCATTGGACTACCTGTAAGCAATTATCCAATTTTCATAAACACTAACCTTCTTGCTTTTATTCCGGATTTTGACGTATTTACCATCAGGGCATACTTCGGCGACTTCAAAGTCACCTTTGGCATTGGCGGTGACGATGTAATCGTTTTGGCTGCTCTCGTGGCTCTCTTCCAAGAAAGTACGTTTGCGTGCGGCGCGAAGTGGCGTAGAGCGGCGTCCGGGAGTAGTACGCGTGATGCCACTAGTGCTGCCACTGACTGAGGCGCGGGACTCGCGGCCGGTCGTTTGGGTGCTTATGTTGAGCCTGACAGGAAGTTTATCCGATATAAACATCTTTCTCAAATAGTGTACTGTAATTGTAAAAGTCATCTTTAAATCATGTTACAAGTAATCACATTTACATGAGGGGTGATGTTTCATCAAGGAGTGACTTTGGACAAAAAGTCTTGAATGCCAGCAAATTCGCATAATATGGGATAGCAAATTTGTACAAAGGCATTCTGTCAATGATTATGGCCAATAATGACCTGATCAAGGAACAGAAGATCTTTGACAAGTACAAAATACCTATAGAGAGTAGAGAAGACTGGGAAATGAGAAAAGATTCACCTAAAGCCACCTGCCATGCAGGTGGATCTAGGAAAAAGTCAACTAAGTTATCCAGCTCGAGGGTATACATATGTGAAATAGAGATAAACAGATCATTCTCACTTGGGAGTTGAACGAGTGTATTCCAGATAGAGATCTATATCATTATGGAATGCATTGAAACAGTCAAAGATGCTCTCACAGCTGATAATACCAAGATAATAATATACAACAGTCAAGCAGCACTTAATTTTGCACTGAATGAAGTAGTGGTTACATCTGCACTGGCAAAAGAGTGCAAAAGAGCACTTAAAAAACTGACAGAGAAGGCAAAAGTAACAGTCTCTTGAGTCCTAGGTCATCAGGGACAAGGGAACAAAAGGGAACAAAAAAGCAAATGAATCAGCTAGATGAAGAGCAGATGAGACCTTTGTGGAACCAGAACCCAGATTACCGATCCCACACAATATTACTATAGGAATCATGTATAGGAAAATATAGGAAAATCAAATCTCAGTTGGAATACAGAAGAAGGTTGTTGACAATCGAAAATATTCTTAAAGTAATATGATAGTAGGAAGACTCGAAAACTGCTCAGAATGAGCAGGGGAAACATTAGAATAGCAATAGGGTTCGCAACAATGCACTGTGGACTTAACAGATACCTGACAATTATGAAGAACAAAGAAGACCCCATATGTGTAGCATATGGGAAAACAGAAGAAACAAGCTTCCAACTGGTAGCAGAATGCCCTATGCACGCACTACTCAGATGGGAAAATCTAGAAACGGGCATGATAGATGAAAAGCAGCTGGCAGACATCAATATTGGGCAACTGGTAGACTTCTGCAAGGCTACAAGAAGGTTCGAGACGACAACGAATGGCCAAGTAACCTATGAATGGATTCACCAAATGGCGAATCAGGCGAAATATTAAGAACCAGCGTCCCCGAAAATAAATAAATGATAATACCTCAGCAGATCGGCCATGGCACGGCCTAAATAAGAATGGACTTTGAATCACACAAATTGTTTTCTCATTGGCTAAAACAATAAAGTGTTGAACATGTCAAGCCAATCAGGTAGTGACACGCCACATCAAACAATAAGTCCACAATATAAAACCTGATCATTATGAAACATTACCAGTATAACCACCGCACTCAGGTACGCAAGTCATCGTTTAGATACATGTTTGATAATGTAAATAGTTTTGGTTTAAAGTATTATTAAATTTATTTTATTTACGATTTAACTTTTGTTTTACTACAATATTCTACAGGTCAGCTAAGCGCAGCTGAAAACACGATAACTTTCCCTTCTTTCTACAAGTAAAACTGTCACAGAGATGTACACTTTCATAGGAAATCCAACTCCGTTTATTTTAGTCCCATAAAGGTGGTATCGGATTTTTGGCGTATAAGCGTTATTAAATGCAGCTGTTAATAATAATAATAAGACCTGGGACATCCCACACAGCGCCATCTAGTCCCAAAGTAAGAAGTATTATGGGGCACTAGACAATTTGCTAAACATACTTTATTATTATTTTTAATAATCCACGCATACAGGATGAGGTTTTAATGACCAGCCAAATGTATATACATTTTACACCCAGACATGAAACAAGTAAACATGTTCACGCTTCAAGGAACCCATCGCTATCTTTTACGTGTAACATAATGGATGACTTCTTAATCCACTTCCACCAGCCCATTATGCCCCACTGCAGGGGCTTAGGCCTACCCCCAGGGTGAGGGGGATTGAAAGGTTAATCTACGACGTTGCTCCAGTGCAGGTTGGTAGATTTTGACGACTGCCATCACAATGTGCTCTCTGAGGCACGGAATCAGTGATAGTTATGTACTTGAGCCAGAAACACTCATTGGTACACGCCCGGATTCGAACCACGGCCGCACGGTTTTCTAAATCAGAAATAGGTTCCCCTTCACTCGGGCTATCACGACTTTGGATGACTCCTAAGCATTAAATCTATAACAAGAGCATTTTGATGCGTGTATGTCGTCGTGCAACTCGCAACAAACAATTTATAAAAATTATAAATTTATGTCATGTGTCCTATATTATGTGAACATTATATGTATAAAAAAATCTTACCTGTCCTCTTCGCCTTCGAGCAGGGCCCGGTATGTAGCGATTTCGTGGTCCAGCGATATTTTGATGTCCATTAACGTGGCGTATTCACGGAGTTGCGCAGCCATCTCCTCCCGCAGCCGCGCCAGCTCAGCTTCGAGTGACGCCAAATCTTCAGCGTGACGCGCGCGTTCTGATTCCAGTTGACGTTCCAATTCGCGGCAACGGTTCTATGATTTGAGTTACCAATTGAGGTTAATTTTTTTGTGTTTTGCATTAAAATGGAACATATGCAGTCGTCGAATATTTGTGATATTATATCCTCTCTGGGTGGCTTCAATTACGATAAACAAAAGATGAAGCCCATGAGAGTATGGACCTCCATCTAATGTTCCATAAAAATGAAACTTCTTCACATATAGAAAATATTTATTGCATTGAGTCCATATACATGTTTTTTTCGGAAATCTAAATCCGCGCTATGTTTCGAGAGTTGTAAAACCTTAGTTCACTAGAACTCTAGCTACTCAGTAACTGGAAATAAATTCATTTCGAAGACATAAGGAGTTATTGGCAAATTGACAATTCAATTCAACCGAAATGACAAGATGTCACGTGTTATCAAATACACACAACATCACATTACTTTGGATCACCTGGGTTTTGACACTGTTCGTTGAGCTTGTCTGTGTTTCGACTACGACCTTTTTCGCACGTTCTTGTCGTAGATTAGCTACTTCTCACCATTCGTGATCGATTGTTTAAAAAATAATTCGATTTCGATATGTTTTAACACATAATCGCAAACAGAAATAAGGTTCACGAGATTTCTTTATGTAAGATTATATGGCACACAAATATGGAGCTTTTTCATGTACCCAGTTTTTTGCAAATCAAATAATAATACCAGTTTCTTGTTATATCCAGTTCAACAATGTTTAACTAGTGGTGTCAACTTTGTACCATTTTAAAAAGAAGGCATTTATTTTAGCGCCCAGGGCGAGCTGCACATTTCACGTGAAATCTTGTATACTCGAAATGCTAAACCTACTTTGTTAAAACAACCCTTAGCGTTACTGAATTAGAAGTATATATGGCACCAATTTTTTTATGTGGCTTGGGTCACTTTTTTTTTTTAATTTGAAAGAGGTAAAAATTTAAAAATAAGGAGAATATTCATTATTTTTTTATCTTATTTCTTCTGAAGAACGTCGCACTTTTAATGGTATTAAAAACAGCCAGCCAGCCAAAAAGAAACCAAGAAAATTTGATCACACTCACAAAATTTGAAGAGATTCTTCTCCCTGACCTATTACATACTTTTTATCTCCCTATGGTCCCTATGAACTATTGCAGCTTTTGCTTTCGGCCTTTCAGCTAGATAACTTAACGAATAATTCGCCCAAAGCTCTGCAAATAGTAAACCATGCAGATCAGAGCAATCTTACCTGTTTTGTGCACGCGCCGTTTTAGCCTTTAGTCCTAATTTGTTTTTCTCTGATTGGTCAAACTAGTCACTTGTATGTCCTGCACACAATCAGTACCAGTGAAAAGCACTTAATGGGTCTGGCGGCAGTTATGGCGTTTGTATATATTCTTTCTCTATATACGTTTTATATGAAAACAATTTGTAAGTAATAATTTGTCCTGAATGATAGGACATAACAGAATAGTATAGAATCAATAATGACGTTGACGCGTTACTTACGCTTAGCGAAGCGTTTTTGTTTTCAAGATCGTTGAGCTGCGCATTAAGGGAATCGATGCGCGTGCGCATAGTACGCAACTCCTCCACGGCTACTGTTGCCGCGGTATTGTTGCGGTTGGCCGCACCTTGCAAGTTCTTCAGCTACAAAGAAAATACCAATATACATTAAGATAATTTGATTTTACTTTGCAGTATCAACATTCAATGTTAAAGTTCTAAGTATAACAATTTAAGAGGTAGAGTAAAAAAGGAAGCAGTTGCCAACAGCACAATTACAATTAAGTATAGGTAAAAAAACTTTAGTAGAACCCCTCTTTTATGTCGTTGTGTACAGTTTGAAAAAAAAAAACAAATTTTAAATATAACTTAAAATAAAATTCGGAACTTATTAATCAGTTACTAGTCTACAACATTTTAAATTTGGCCTTAATCACTCGCCATTTCATCCTTATTTTCTTCAGTGGACTGTACAGAACCAATGTCAGTGCCTATCTTTTAAGGAAACGCAATAAAACTCTCCGATCTTGTGTCCTTTTGTAATTCTTGACGTTGATACTTTTTCTTCACCTTCATTGTATGGAAGCAAACATTTTTCCATTCTTCCTGAGTTATTGTACTAATTTTTTCATTCGCTAAACTTTTAACAGACTCCATATTCATTGAAACAATTTTTTTTGGCAACAAATCTTTTGACTATTCTCCAAATATTTTCAATCGGATTAAACTGTGCTTGATACGTGAAGTTTTAATTCGATGTAGAATTCTGAAGCGAATTATGGAAACATGTATTATCCAAAACAAAGCTGGTTTTAGGTTTGGTTTTAATTGAGTTTTAATTAATTTGGAATAATCGTCAAAATTCATGTTATAATAGTCATTCGTTTTTTATGGGCTTCATACATAAATAATGCATTAGCAAGGAATCCGTTCAATCCGCTGGCATGGACTATCACCAGACGTTTTCCTTATGAAACTGGTTGCTTAATACCGAAAGTACTTCCATCAGACTATGTTTTTGGTGTGGAGTGTGATGTATCTATGTACGTTTCGTCAGTGAATCTGATCAGTCATCCTTGTGCATGGTATTCGTTAATTTTGTTGAGAAAATATACACACAACACAAATAGTGAATCTCATATTTGTTTGGCAGGAGCCTTCTGTTCTCTTCAATTTTCTGCCACTTGAACGCCAATAAAGAAACGTGTTTCCTTGTAGTAATGCTGCTTGGACAGTCTATATCAACTTTTAATTTTTCAAGGATAGATCTTGACATGGGAGTCCCTTTATTGGTAAAATAAAAATACCTCTTGATCGAATTCGTCAACTGTAATACCTGATTATCGGTTAGGTTCTTTATAAGTGTTTTAAATTTTTAAACGCATACTTTTTAATTCTTTCAGTTTTCTAGGTACACCAGATTATTTTATGACCAATTGTCTTGGTGTTGGTAAATAATTTGAGTCTTTATCACAAACCTCTCGGAAACATTTGTGCAAATTATAAAAAACTCTTTTCGTTCAGACTTGTTGTGATCGAACTCTACCATGTTCAGGAAATGGTGTCGTGCCATATTAAATTGCCTAGCTGAATTCTAATTCAATGTCTTTTTTATTTATTTTGTAAACTACATTGAATATAATATGAATATTATCCACGCAATGAATGTAATGGTTCGAATCCGGGCGTGTACCACACCGTGCTTCGGAGGGTACGTTAAGCAGTCGGTCTCGGAGGCTGTCAATAGATGGCGGTCGTTACAGTTCCCAACCCGCAGTGGAGCAGCGTGGTGGACTTAAGCTCCAAGCCCCCCTCCTCACCCTGGGGGAGGCCTAAGCACCTGCAGTGGGGTAAAAAATGGGCCGATGATGATGATGATGAATGAATGTAAAACTTGACATTGACAACTATTTATACATTATCATGACAATGAAATTGTACATGAACACAATTACTCAAACTTATAAGCTAAGCAAATAAATGAGTTTACAAACCGTATTTTACATTACAAATTTCAAATATGGAATGTCTACCCGAACACTTCGCTCATGAGAGGGGATTTATTTAAGTTTTTTGAGTATAACTCAGTTTTGTAAATGAACTGGAATCAAAGTATAGGATGCCTCATTTCATCAAATTCATCCAGGTACTTAACAATGTAAATTTGTAAATTCAACTTTTTAGTCAAATGTCCCATTTTGCTTCTCTGGTTTCTATCTTCAACTTTAACATATTGCTTTCTTATCCACTACTTTTAGGTTGTTTTCATTGATGTTTCTATGGTGTTTAAACATAACATAACAATATTCAATTGATTTTAATCACTATTTCAACATGCAAAAAAGTACTGCATTAAAACTATGGTAAATATGTTACCTTGCTTTCATAAAGAGCTTCCATCTCTTCCCTGTTGGCTTTAATATTAGCCTCCTGCTGTTCACGTAGTTCCTGCAGGCTCTGCTGAAGTTTCGCTTCATACTGCTGAGCGAGCCGTCCATCTGAATTTAATACTACATTGTTTATACCGGCATTTAAATATTAAGTTGGCTCTTAATATACATATAGATAAATGCCATTGAATGTCAGTTCTCAGTTTGAGTCAGTACTTACAGCCAGTTTCTCAAAGGCCTGTCAAGTTCCTAGTCAGATAATCAGTATTTAACTTTGATCAATGATCAAATTTCAGACGAGTTGCATAAACGATTGTCAAGCAATAATTAGCTGATGAGATGTCAATGTCAACTAATTACAGTTTTTTTTTTGTATATGGCCATACGTAACTCATTCGTTCATGTTTGGTTTTGGTTTTCGCTCTTTCGTATAGCGTTATTTCGTTTCTTACCAACTTCTGTAAGAAGTTGCAGTACCAAACTAAAACAACACGTACTTTTTCAAGTTTTTTATGTAGTTTCTTTATGTAGGTGGTCTTGTCCGAGCAGAGCAAGCAATTCGCTAACGACGGTTTTTGACAAGCGATACCTATCGTGGAACTCCTTGTCATTGTAGAAAGTAAAAGGATCCACTATATTTCGTAAGGTCCTCTGGATTCTAGGTATTTCCTCGTTATTCGTTAGAACTGGACAATGAACATAATGATAAATCCGAAAATGATAACTTCTTGGAACACAAACGAATTACGGAATAACCTGATATGTTGCCTAAATGATGTATAAACAATGTTGGAAAGTAGAAAAACTGATAAAACTTTATTTACTCACGTTTTAACCTTATATTTTTACTATATTATTAAAAATTATTACAATATTATGACTTGATCATAGGTTAATCTGCCGCCTTCGGCTGATTACATGACGGTTGATTTAACATGAGGTTGACAAGAGATTACAAACTAACTATCTTTTGAGAAACGGAATTTACGTTTGACATACGTTTAACTAGCCATTTGACACAATGTCAGTCAGCTAACGAAACGTCAATGTTACCGAACCAAAATCGAAGTTGTGCAACCCAAATCTATGGTTAACTTGTGATTAGATAATTTTGATTTTGATCATCGTTTGAGAAACTGGCTGTTAGTGTTTTCAAAATCTGTGGAGGAGCTGTGTTGACAGAGTGGTTAAGCACCCCACCTTTGATACGTAGGACATGAATACGACCGTTCCCCCCGTGGAGTTTTAACTTATAAAAACTTCTGATAAGTATCACATACTCCTATGACATCTCACATCCGTATTGGTGAAGGTTGACAGTCTCTGAATCATACCATGTTATGTTAGTATGGCGAGCTTATGGTCCTAAAAACTCCTTAACTTGATGCTGAGAAACGGCTGTAGCATCCAGTAGTTGAGGCTACAGCCTGATAGTGAAGATGGTCTTTTCAAAATCGATCAACTTCACAAGATTAACATATTATCTTTGTGGTGCAAGTATTCATTGTTATGTATATAATACGCGATACAAGCCTATCAACTAAACAATACTACATTAAATTGTAATTTCGTACAAAATCTTTAAAATTAAATCATGTCCATGCAATGTATTAACAATTCACATTGGTACACCAGATTGTTTAAATTTTGTAAAAATGCCATAAGGAAACGTTTACCATTTTCAGAAAACACGACTTATGCATCGAAAAGTGCACGTTTCAGTTCAAGTAATAATCGGACCATCTTAATCTCGTAAAGAATGTAATTTGTAGATTTACGATTTTGATGCGACGATAATGTTCTTGAAGACACCAAAAAGTATTGCTGAATGACTTTGTTAGTATTTGACAATTTAAACAAAGAAAAAAAAAACTCACCGATCTCGGAAATCTCGACTTGCCGTCGGGTGCGAGTCTCATGCAGCTCCTGTTGGAACACCTGGTCCTTGAACACGAGTTCTTCACGCAGGCTTTGTACTGTGTTCTCCATGTCAATGCGGCAAAGCATCTCGTCCTCTAGTTGTTTACGCGTGTCCGCTAACACCTTGCGGAGCTTCTCTAACTCTTTGGTCAATTCCTGTGTAATAAATGTTTGGTACATTTTAGAATTTTCGTGTACATTAATATTACAAGATTTCATCACAAAGAAATTAAAGGTGCCTACAGGTATATTCAATTCGGCAGTACCGAAACTTAATACATCGAGGTGTGAATGTTATTTTCGTAATACTTGTAAAAAGCTCATGGCTAAGCATCAAATTATAAATCTATTGGACCTTGTCGAAATCATTTTATGCTTGCTCCATAGGGCGTAACAGTAGAAAACGACGATCATCCCAAATTACTGATCGGGTTTCTTTCCGAAATGTCGAATGTACAATTCAGGAAAACCCAAACAATATCGAAAAGTGTCTGGTGCGTCCTAAGGGTCGTGTTATTTGTTGACGAGGGTTAAATTAAATACAGCTAAGTGTTTCTTTATCTACATAGATATTGTACTATAAGTACAAATGCACATGTTATTACTAAATACTTTTCATGCAATATTTTGTCAAGCACGATAATAACCTGTTGATAAAACTATTTGCAATAATCGATCGGCAAAAACCGCCTCAGCATGGTAAAAATCGGGTTAACATCTTAATCGTTCTGAACTTGATGCGGGTGCGGGTTTACGTTGTTTCGTGTATAATACCGGGCGATCGGCTGAACGTAGTTGAATCTTAAGAAATGTGTAGGTAGAGTTTACTGCATTAAACAGTGTCAAAAAAGAATAAATAAGTGATAAAAAATATATATGAAAATTTACGTTTTTCTCGGTGACCGCTAGTTTGCGCCATATGCTGCCTTGAAACATTTTGTTGGGTTTAGTAAGCTCAACACGCTCTATAAATTTAGATTACTGTAGCTGAACACGACTTATGTTGGAAAGTAACACGCGGCTGAGTTTTTCCTGAGATCCTGAGGAAGACTATGGGAACTTTCTTATAACATTTTAATTGTAGTGTTTTTGATAAGTTAGTTACGGCAGAAGTGAGGTAGGTCATTAATTGTGGTGTTAGTTGCATGCGTGGTGGCATCCAGATCACTTTTAGTTCTAAGTTCCACATACCCTGTTTTCATCGTCGGCCTTCTTGCGGTCAGCAACAGCAGTGTTGTATTTATTGTTGAGGTCAGATAGGCGCGGTTCATAGTGACGTATAGAATTCTCAGCAATTGCAAGATCTTTTGTTTTCTTATCCAACCTGGAAAAATGTTACAATTCAATTATTTGTTAAATCACATAAAAATTAAACAGCTACAAAGTCATTAGAGACAATATCAGTATGTGCATAGTCTAAAAGTTATATTTAATAAAATTAAAATAAAATTTATTAAAATTATAGGACTGTGAAATATGATTAAACATGGGCAGATAAATAATATATATACAGTTTAATAACATACAGATTATGGAGCTGGCAATAGACAGAATGCTTAATTTTAGTATTTGCATCTATTATTTTGTTTATGCACGAGTTAAGAAAGCTAAATTATTTGCGTACAAACAACTATTCGGTCTTAACAACTAGGAAATCGACTAATACATAATTCCGTATATGGTGTTAGTTATAGTAATTCTCTAGTCACTGTCACAAGATGAATTTTTGATGACCGCTTGGCCTAGTGGATAGCGACCCTGCCTATGACGCTGGAGGTCTTGGGTTCGAATCCCAGGTCGGGTCAGTATTTATGTGATGAATATTGATACCGGTACCGGGTCTTGGTTGTTATATGTATGTGTTGTCTTCACTTGGTACCCAAAACACAAGCTAATGCTTAGTTTGGGGCCAAGATGTTGTTGTAATGTATACATTATTATTATTATTAATTTGGTGTGTTTTGTATCCAGGTAAATCATGAGCCGTGTTTTAAGACTTGCAGAAAACGTCCAATCACTTTCAATATTTCATCCTGCACTACTCTACGGGCATCGCGTCATTAGTTAATTCACCATTACGTACTCGAGCGGTAACTGGCACTATCTGTTTATTATTCCATACGGTCTCTATTCTTTTGAAAAGTAGTATTGTAGTAATTGATATAGTTTTAAATAAGAAGTTCAACAAAAGCTATACATACGATTTTTATCATCTTCCAAATTTTAATATTTAATCTTTGGTGAAAATAATAAGTTAAGACGCCACAAAGTTATCGTATTACCGAGGGGAGGCTCAGGCAGGTTTTTGACAACTGCGTGGGCCGGCAGCCGCCGACGGGATACCCCTCCCCGCTAAACCCACAGCCGCCCCTTTCTCGTGAGTAGTATTTATGTTTAGTTGACTTAATAATCACGCTCAATCAAGATTTTTTTTCAAAATTGGAGTAGGTACCTATTATATAATATATACAATATGTAATGCCTAGAACAAATTTAGAATGTCATAAAAAAACTCTTTGTATAATAATTCTTAGATTACTTTTAACAATAAACTAACTAAATATTCTAAGCGTGCGAACACGACCACAAATATGTATATACGTAACCTACACACATACACATCGTGTTGCATAACACGAAATATTTTCGACTTAGTAAACACGACGAGGTTCAGTCAGTAGGGCTAAATGCCGCGTGGATACCGCTCAAATCACATTATACTCTTGGATGCGGCGCATAATTTATTATGAATTACCATAACCATTTTTTAGTATTCCCTTATTGCTTTCAAACTTGTTACACAACCTTTCTGCATACAAGTGTTAGACGCATATGCTGATATCGAGAACTGTTTGTTTTTGTGTACGAAATGGACTTTGTTAAATTTTTTTTATAGTTTTTATATTTAATTCCGAAAATATAGACCATTTTATACCTTCTCTTTAAGATACAAAAAAAATATTATTTAATTTTCTTAATTATATTTTTTTTTCGAAAATCTATTAATAGAATATCCCGGTGACGTCAACTGGACAGATGCTTACTAAATGCATTTTCTTAACCTAAATAATCGTTTTATTGATTCATGAGGATTGGAATTCCATTTGAGGTATTTAGTTTTGGTTTTTTACTGAGGAAAGCAGCACGATAAATTTAACCGCCCAGATGACGTCACAGGGACAATTCCAACGTCAAATGAATTTTCGAGAATATCTGGAAAATTCGCAAATAGAAAAAAAATTGAGAAATTATTGTAGAATTCCTTTTATCGTATATCTAGGAATCCTAGATTCCTTTAAGTTTTAATGACCATCAGCGCAACTTTAAAATTTTAGTCCAAGCACATTAAACTAATAAAATTCTGTTTAACATAAAAATAGACTGTAGTTTAACAATCTACTAACAATCCAAATTATATTCAAGCTTCAGGTTTCCTTGTTAGGTACAATTTATATTATCTAATTGGTCATTCCAATATTTCCAATGATTTTCATAGCAAAAGACAATCCTAGTTTGTAATATGAGTGAGTGTTTAAGTAATTGAAATTTCAGGAGATGAATACATTTTGACTACTCATTTAAGTAAACGTAACAAAGTTGTTGCGAACGAAAATCCGACGCGACGTGCCGACCGCATTATCCTTGAACGAAATGGTAACATGTTAGCAACCCCCTACTATATTGATCAAACTGTTAATCTAAATAACGATGCATACACATACAAAACTGGAAAACTCGAAAATTTTCATTCAAAGCAAATAATATCTCTATATGGGTATTTTAAATGCAAACATGCTTCACACCTACTACGCCTGTTAGGTAATAAATATTAAACTTGCGTTAAAGGTACGTAACACGGGTGATATTTATTAGGTGATATTTATTAACACTTTCAGCAAAAATAAACGTTATTAAATTTGAGTTTTAGCAACACTAAAACAGACTTTTTGCCTGACTTATTAACACTTGTTCTGAATCGGCCTGCTGGACAGGCAGAGCATAGAATTCCACATTAGTCTTATTATAACAGTAATATTTCTTGTTTTACTTTATTGTAACTTTACTGTAAAATCAGCAGTATTTAAATAACTAGTCAAATGTAATAATTTGATAAGTATTACTGGTTTTTTCATTGAACAGACTTATCCAATCACGTTTAAAATGGTAATTGCAAAACTAGAGGTCAAAGGAAAACTCAGTGCGAAGTTTCAAAAAAAATTCGTTCGAAAATAGGTATCTAACTACGTTAGAGCGCAAACAGACGGTCGGACCATACGCACAAACCATATCAATGCGTATAATAATTTCATAATTTTATTTTCAATAATAAAAGTAATTCGATCTTCACGGCCGGGCCATATAATAGATGAAAGCAAAAGTGTTATTTTATCCTCCGCAAATAAAAGTGCGCGCGCGCAAGGCGGGAGGCACAAGTGGGGGTGCGATCGATCTTATTTTACGTGACGTTTCGCAACAACACAGAATTAGCGATGCGATAACGGTGTGATATTTGAATCTTAACGTAACGACAATTTAAAGCATCGAAATGCTTAATCGAAGTGTGCGTTGAGTAATATTGAAAATTTTAAATTAAGGCAATTATTTATTTATTTATTCACGCCTATCGGCATTACTTATTAAACAAGTGAATGAGTAAACACAATCAAATGATTTACAGAAGACCATACACCGCATTATACATGTGAATATTTTTATGTAAACTTAACACAGCAATTTTTTAACATCAGCTAAGAACGATAATAAGCATCCTCCAAAGAAGCTGAGATCAGCAGAGTTTTATAAATGAAAATCATTATTGATGTTAATGTATAAGCTATACCATGTATCAAAAGTAATAATTTAAATAATTATATTATGGACTATACGTAGTGTTTGGTTGACCGTAGTCCAAACTTATAAAAGCATGTAGAGCTTGCTCAACCAAACAAATTTAAAAAAATTAAACTTTAATGTTCGTAACCATTAGTTTCCGCCATTGTTCACTTGAAACTTTTTGTTTAGTTTGGTAAGCTTTACACGTTATACTTATTTGAATTATGTTCAGCCGAACACGCGGTATTTTAAATGGGTTGTTCGGCCGAACGTAGTTCAACTTTAAATATGTTAATCTCGGCAACCGTTAGTTTGCGCAATGGGCTCACTTGAAACTTTTCGTTTAGTTTGGTAAGCTATACATGCTCTATAAGTTTGGACTACGTTTTGCCGAACACCCGGTATATGCACATAGCGGTGATACATTTTTTTTAAACATGCCATAATAATAATTATTAAAAAATTCTTAAGACGAGTTTATATCTCTCTTAAAAAAAATTTAATAATAATAATAGTTATTATGCGCATTTATTTTTGTCACAATTTCGGAAGGCTTCATTCAAAGGCGAGGAGGGTTTACCAGGGTTCACCCCCCCTCCAACCCCCGACATTTTGTTGATGTATCCACTATTTTTAATAGATGAATGAATTTACTTTTGCATTAAATATTTCTCAAAGCCCCCTTGCCTTCCCAAAAGTTTTTTCGTGGCTACGGCCTTGACTTCAATTCATCAAGAATTTTTATTTAAACTATTATTTATGTACATATGTATTTATTTATCTCCCACTTTGCCACTATTTTGGAAGGCTTTGCTCGATCATCGCCTAATTCAGTGTGTTACGTCATAAGCACTTTAGAGCGGAAAAGGTTGCCAAGTGGGCGACGCGAGGTGTATGACGTCACTCCTCCACGGTCAACAACCGCGGTGTGGCGTGGCGTGGTCGAGGAATGTGCGACGATGGACATGATGTGTTAACATTTACGAAGCAATTTATGACCATTTTGGAGCATTATAAAATTTATACTTAGAAAAAATTAAGAGCTGTATAAAAGTCTGTATTCATAGAGTTTTAGCATAAGTCATAAGTCTTCAGCCAAGTGTAAAACAAAGGTATCCATTGGACAAGACCCACAATTATTGTGCCCATTTTAAGATAACATAGATGACAGTTTATAAATACGTGAAACAAAAAGTGCAGTAGGTACCCGACCGTAAGTTTCGACGATTTCGAATTCGACGACCGCCTCGTAAGACACGAGTTCTAGAAAGCGGCTTTAAAAAGAGCGGCGAAAAAAGAGCTCAAAAATAAAACTATAGGTATTCTTATCGTTTTTTTATTTAATTACAAAACTACATTGTTTGACGTTATTATAATTAAATAAAAAATTACAAGATTACTTATAATTTTATTTTTAAACTTGTTTTTACTTAGCCGCTTTTTAGAAATCGTGTGCATAACTTACGGCCAGGTACTGTAAAGCATTTAAACTTGAAAGTTCAAATTGTAAATTTTCGGAATATTTGCAGTCCATCAATTTAAAATCATGTAAGCAAAGAAATTAATTAAAGAATTATTAAAAACATGTGTGTACTATTTCCCTTGGGTTTACAATTAAATGTAATAATTATATGACTTAAATGGCTGAATAACTTATAAACATTTAAAGTCAAAAGCTTAGGTACGCAGGTAGATACCTATAAGATTTCAGTTGAGTGAGAAACTTCTCAACAACATAGCAAATTATTAAAGTGTTTTGAGAACATGTGTAATTTGAAAGAACATTACCTACTTACTAAGTTAATTAACTGTTGAATTTTATCAAATGCAATATTCATACAATATATCTACATTTTATCTTCATGAAATATAAAAGTACCTTGAATGACACTTTACGACTTAGAACAATTAGTTCTTTTGCAGTGCAATTCCATAACATTAATCTTTTCTTTTAACTCACGACACAACTTTTTATAACAGTTAGATCTTCTTGAGTTAATATCTTTTTGTTGACCTTTGCTTGCATATCTGATATAAGTCGCCTACCAAACTGGGAAACTAAGCCAAGGTCTTCAAACCAAAGGACACGCTGTCATGCCATTTCAACACGTAATAAAATTATTCTTTACCTAAATGTAAACATATGGTAAAGAGTAAAAAAGTTACATATAAAGAAAATCTAAGTATCTGTGTGATTTTGAAATAAAGACATTTCTTGTGGTCATGTTTATTTACATATAAGTAAAACCCAAACACGCGGTTGTGAAATTTTCTGTAACAGGTCGTCCATTGATCTTTTAGATAATACTATCTAGTTTACTTTCATTCAGGAAATATTTCAGGTTCCTCAATAAACTTGAATAAACTGTACTAATTATGAATACCATTGCGGATTTATTATTGCTATAACATTTTTTTTTTGTTTAACATTTGCCTAGAAAAGTAAGTAGTTATAGACTCTAGAACGTTCTAAAGTAAAAAAAAGACCATGTTTGATTCAAAAAATTTGGAGGACCACATAATAAATCAAATTAAAAATTTTATTTTCCAATGACGGGTGGCTTTATGAGAGTTCCCCAAAACTTTTTTTCAATTGTAAACATTTTTCATGAGTGAAAAAATATTCTGGTTATTATTTTGAGTAGATAATTAAACAACACATAATTACCTAATAATTAAACTTTAGGAATCTGCGTTGGCTCAGATATCCCTCACCAAATTATTTTTTTGTCTGCTGTCTGTTACTTTCAGCAACATAATGTTACCTTGTATAGAATCTCAGAGTGGACCACTTATATAAATAAAATACCCACCGTCTGTGACTTCATTTATGTGGTTTTCATGATTTCTACAATTTCAGAAGGATAGGCAGGAACCCTAAATATTTCCAGAATTAAAATAGACAGACAAGAAGCCTATGTCACTTCTGACAACCTCCTTATCATGTCTGCAGTTTCATTAGAATTGATTTGGCCGTTTTAAGGATTAGTCCAAACAGACAAGCAAAAGTAGCCTATGTCACTCCTAACAACGCCCTCTCTATATCTGCAATGATTCATTATAAGCAGTTCAGCCTTTTGAGAGATTAGTCAGAACAAACAGACACTATAAATTTATATACCTATGTAAACAATATCGGAACCTAATTCAAAGTTAAAGCATTTTAATTTTAAACCTGTATGATACAACAGAATGTGTTGGAACGAAAGTGTTCACCTTCAAGGTTAGCTAACAGCTATTACAGTGAAGCAAAAAATCAGAACAGTCTTGCCTTGACATAAATGTGAATGTAGGTCATTTCCAAAATTAATATAACTTTCCCAAAAAACATCTGTGACAGACAATCTAAGTAATATATCATTATTGGGTAGGTATTTACTAAGATAGATTTTATGCTTTAGGTATAATATTTTAGATTGCTATAATTTTTGGTAGGTACGACTATAATTAGTGTTTACGTAAACTAATATGTCATACACCAGATTACATATTTTAATGTAGGACAAGTGGGTACAACAAAAAAAAAATATCATTTATAAAACTATGTGACTATGGTTATATTAGGCTATGATGTCACTGTGTCGTAAAAGCAAGGCCGTCGCACGCCGTCACATACATTTGCCTGAAATTTAACGGTGACGTAAACTTTAAGATAGAGGTTAATGCTAAATATAGCGGAAGTGTAGCTTAGGGCAAATTAAGATTTGGAGAATTGAAATGGAATGCAACGACAGAAGACATATTTCAATTAAACCACCCCAATTCCTGTCTAACCTGCGTTTTAAATCGTCGTTCTCCTCGTACAATCGCTTCAGCTCAATTTCAAACTTGGCTTTTTCGCGTGAGGTATCATCCAAAAGCTTCCTCGCATCTTGCAACTCATTTTCATATATTCCTTTAATGTTGGAGACCTCACGTGTTGTTACCTCCTGCGAAGATTGTATTTCTCGACGTAAGCCCGAATTCTCGCTTTCCAATTGACGAACTTTATCAATGTAAGCGGCCAAACGGTCGTTCAAGTTTTGAAGGGCATCTTTTTCCTGAAGACGAGTGTGCCTCGTAGGGCTGACAGGGCTGTGAGACCGGCCGGTGGAACTCGAAGGGCGGCTTCCCACGGGTGTGCTCGACTGATGCGGGTTTTGTACGGACGACACGACACTTATGTTCTGCGATGTTACAGTCTTTTTTGTCTTAGACGACATGGTTTCGATTTTATTACTTTCACAAATAAATATTAGTATTAATACTCAGTAATACTCAGATAACACACAAGCGATAGTCGCGATTCCTAACCGAATAAAGCGAAGCGAAGCCACCAACCAGAAGCCGCAAATAGCCAATGGCCGCCAAAGCCAAGCTCCAACCTGCCCAATCCAATCCAAGCTCAAATATGATCACGTGACCATGAATCATTGAAAATGTTGCCATACAGTGTTGTTCTGTGATACCATGCCTTTAACTATGCCAAAAGCTATTAGAATTGGAGAACGTAAACTAATTTATAAATTGTTGGAGTATTGTGAGTAGAAGAAGGCCTCAGGACAATAAACTATCACCATAAACAAAGCGCAAAAACTTGTCGCCGCCATGACTGGTTTGTAGTTCAACTAAAACGTTTTGATGCTTAAACTTTTTTATATTTTAATAATATTGTATATTTAATATTCATATCTTTTTATGTCTGTCTCGTGTAGCCATAACCAAAATTAAAAAGGAAGGACAAGTAAATCAAGGCATATGGAAAATAATCTAGGCCTGGCCGTCCTAAAAAAGTGGTTATTCATGACTTTGACCGATGTGCAATACGCCATAAAATTAATAAGTACTCATAGACATATATATACTAGCGTAGGAGACCAACTGACATCTAAACATCGCATTACCGAAACGGAAATGAGTATGTGTGCAAAATTCACATGTGGTTGAGCCAGTTTTAGTGATGTGCATAGGTGTTTTTTATATTATCGATAGCACGTAGTACTTTCATGATAATGTGTCGTTGAAATTACCGCGTTATCATAAGTCGAAATCGGCAATCCTATTTATTATTTTGAATCTGCTATACTACATAATTTTTGTTTTGAGTTACTTTTCCTAACTTTTAGTTTTTTAAAATGACAAATCATCAATCAGTCAATTCAAATGCCATTTCTTTTACTCCAATAAATATTTTTTTTTTGTTAACAGTTGATAATAAAAAATTTGCAGAAGTAAAGAAAGCGTTAACATTATTATGGAAATTTTAATATTTAGTTGAATACAAGCCAAGTAATAAATAAAACAATATAAATAAACGATTTTTATTTTTAATGACAATACGTCACATTGCAACGCATAACAACAAAATTTTAACACTTTGTAAACAAAAAAATGAGAATGTACAAAACAAAAACATTTACAATGGAGAAGTTCATGATGTTCAAAATATAGAATTTAACTCGATAGAATTGAAAGATAAACCAAAACTAATAAAACAGTGAAAGTTTTTTTTTTTTTAAATTCGTCTTGGTACCCAAAACACAAGCTAATGCTTAGTTTGGGGCCACGACGTTGTAATGTGCACGTTATTATTATTATTATGTATTTTCGTGCGGTTTGACTGGTGGATTCTTACTGCCCATGACGTCACATTGTCTACTCGATTGAGTGTCGCGTCGTCTCACTGCACCACAAATTATGCCTTGGATGCCTTGGACTAGTCTATAATATCTTTTGTTTCTTTATGTAATAGGTAATTAAGTTTTATTTGAATATAAAGGAACAAGTTTTTGTAAAAGACAAAGTGATAATTTGCCTAAAATTGATATTTTCACTGTGATGGACTTTTCTTCAAATCCATTTTATATTAGTGCTGAAATAAAGGTTTAGGCTCCAAAGTTGAAGGTTCTGGTGATATATCCCGGTAAACGTACGCTGACACCGATCGCTTGGTCTTCAGATTGACCTGTAGAGAAATTACAGTTGGCATAAATGCTCTGACTTTAGATATTAAGTATTATTAGTATATTACTTAATATACTTAGTAAGCACATATGAAAAAAAAAGAAACCCCTAACGGCACAAATTCAGTAGGTATAGATCCTTTCTTCAAAAGTCGTCGGTGATTTAGTTAGACAAAACAGTTATCCGTAAAATGTCTACTGCAAACCAAAGAATGTTTTCGAGGAGTCCCACCTGTTCTATTTAACATTTTTTTCCATTGTTCTATGCTAACCGTGTTTACAGGAAACCTGGATATTATGAAATAGTCATCATTATCAGGAAGCATTTTTTAACACCGCAGTTTCTTGGAGGAAAATGAGGTTAAACTATTGTATACAGTAGTTTTGTCAGTCAAAGTTTAATTATTTACGACGTTCATAATCAGAGAACAGATAGAACGTCAGACTTTAAATCATAAATAAATAACGATTAAAATTAAATAGAGCATCAGATTTTAAATCATAAATAAATAACGATTAAAATTAATTGTATATATATCTTATATATTCATTTGAAAAAGTCTTGTATTTACATATATACCTTATGTGTAGTATATATGTATAGATGTCATACTTTCCCTTACAATGTGCTGCCAGGCTAAATAAACCTCACAATATGTTTAAAAACAGTTAACGACATCATTCCAGTGGAACAGGTGCAATTAGGTAATATCAAATTTACAAAATATTTATATTTGAAAATATCGACATATCGATAGATTTTGTGTAATCCCTATGCTTAATTGTTTGATTGTAATTTTACACAATGTTTTTGTATCGTACACATACTTGTTTAAAATAACAAATTATTTACAAAATAAAGTATTTACCGTATACTACTGATGTATAACCAAGTAAATTTAGGATCGCTTTTTATAAAAATAAGCATTAAGATAACAATATGTTATTGGCAGTACTTACCGGTGAAATGTCTCTTTATTTGGATTATTAACATATGTTACAGAGCAATTTAAAACTGAACACTACACCATTTTTATCACAAGAATTAATTTTTGTAGAATTCAAAACGATTATAACACAAACTAGAAAACAAAGCTGGACCTTATTTTGACAAGTGAGTAAAGAAGACTAAATGTGTTCAAAGAGGTTTTACGTCAGATTTTCTTGCATTTCTTTCTCGCATGTAGGATTTCCGCAAAGAGCTGGATGTCATTCGCACACTGTGTTCCTCTCTTACGCTAGTATATATACCTTTATGTAAGTACTACACAGTTCGTAAAGAGATATCAACTTTACGTAAATTACTGAGAGAGCTGTTTTGAAAGATTTGGGATTCAGTACGGCAAATGTGGCAGTAAAAGGAAACTATTGTGTGAGAGATTTGATATTGTTGCATTGAGAAATAAGTACCTCAGAACCATAAAAGCTTTACGAAATGAGACTCAAAATAAAAAACACTTCGTTTTTTTAGACGAAACGTATGTTTACACTTCTCACAGTGTGGACAAATGTTGGCAAAGTGATAGCCAAGCGGGAGTGTCAAAAAACATTTCACTGGGTGAAAGGTATATCGTGGTGCACGCTGGTTCGGAAAATGGGTTTGTCCAGAATGCATTGCTTGTTTATAAGTCGAAAGATAAAAAAGCGGATTATCATGATGACATTTTTTTAAAATGGTTTGCTGAAAAATTGATACCGAATTTGCCTGGACCATCTGTTGTTATCATGGACAATGCCCGATACCATTGCTATCAAATAAATAAACCTCCTACTCAAAAGAATAGAAAACATGAAATACAAGAGTGGCTTTCATGCAAAAATATTAGTTTTCTCACATATTTTACATAATCAGAATTAATGTTATTGGTCAAACAAAACAAACCTCAACCGGAATATGAAATCGACGCAATTACAAAAGAGAATGGACATGAAATATTAAGGACTCCTCCATATCATAGCGATCTGAACCCGATCGAGTTGATATGGAGTTTGGCGAAAAGAAAAATTTCGATGAAAAATGTCAATATTGAAAAGAGACTCCTTCCAAGCATAATCGAACAAGAATTTTTATCTATTTCATCTGATGAGTGGAAAAAAGAATGCGATCACGTTGTAAATGTCGAAAACCAGTATATAGAACGAGATCGCATTACAGAAGATCTGCCTGAATTCATTATACAAGTTGGAAACAGCAGTAGTGGCAGTAGTGACGACTCTGATGAAAGCGCCATTTTGTTTAGGGATTCAATGTCAGGCGTTGCATATTTAGAGAGTGATTTTGACTATGACTCGTAATAAATGTTTTGATTTTTATCTGTTTTTAGACTTATTGCACCTAACACCACATAATCTTCTTGATCATTCCCATTCCGCATATTAAAGACGAAAAGTTATAAATAAGTATAATATAAATTAAAAAAAATCTTCAGGTCAAGTATCTATATTAGATAGTGGTACTAGACGCTTTTGACAGTGTTGCCATGTAGGGTTTTTGAAAGACCTTATAATTTTTCCATGTAAACACATTTCATAGACAGACTATACATACAGGGTTTTATGGATTTATATTTATGAAGATTGCCTACTATTTAAAAAAAAATTACGATCAATCAAACATGATTCAACAGGATTCAACACAACCAAATGTCAACCTGTATCAAATCACAAATGAGCAGAGTGGGCATGTATCGATCACTGATTTTTACTGATAGAATCATTCATGAATACTAATAGAATCACAATGATTCCATAATCTGTTGATTCTGTCACAGTTGCAGCGTTCGTTCATATTTGGTTTGCGGTGTGATTATATCAGTTAGTCATATCGGTCAATACAGAATACTGTACAACCAGTCGATTTGGAACTTGGAAATTTGCCTTTGCGGAGACACGGACCTCACTCATGTTTTGTAGTCGATCACTTGGCAATCGTTTTGTATTTCAGTAATATGTATATTTCGTAATAATTAAAAAGTAAACAACAGTAGTCCACTTTCACAGTCGCAAATAAAAACTATGAACTCGTAATAATTACGAGTTCATAGTTCTTAGTTGTATAAAGTTTAATCAATGAGTTTAACGGACAAAGATGAAATTTTTTATTTAGGAATACTAAAATAATATTATATTATTATGTTATTAAATATAATTTATTTTTTATGAAAGTGGACTGCTATTGTTTACTTTTTGTTTGTTTAAGCGTATTTCATTTTATTTCTATCCAATCCTACTAACATTAAAAACAGAAATTGGCACCTACCATACCTAATTATATCGTTGCGCTCTAAGTCGTGCGACATACACAGGCAAATTATACATGGCTTTGTAACAGTACAATTTAGAAAGACACAGCCGCTCCGAAGTAAGCAGTGAATAACGCACTCAAATGATACGGCGCTCCATAGTGTGGGATAATGGTTCGTTTCAATTCGATCGCAGGGTGTAGCGTTCCGCATTCGTTCGATTCCACTGGTCAGGCAGAAACAATCTTAGTGACCGATCGTACCCACTGACATTATCCATTAACGGAATGTGATTGTTTCAGTCGATCAGTTGAAACTTGAAAGTATTGTATCAAAAAGATAGAATCAGTATAGGGATGCACAAAATATTTAATATCGATATTTATATCGATATAAAGTAGTGGAGAATATCGATATTCGATTTATCGACCGTTCTAAGCCGATAATATCGATATAAAAAAAAATTACAATGCCTCTCGTACATGAAAAGAGAAAGCTAAATTTTTTTTTAACATATGGGTATTTCTCTGAAATACGGATATTAGTAAATTCGTAAAAACTTTCAGATAAAAGACTATTCGTTATTATTATGGATAATAGATGTATTTTGCAAAACTGTTAAGTCATAGTGCTCTAATTGCGTTAATGTATTCGAAAAATGTTTAGCAACCATTTACTGATAAATACACGTCAGAAACAAGCAAAACACGATTATACCTATAAAAAATTATTAAGTTAAATAATAGGTGGTAGAAAACCCACAAGGCTATCATAGAAAACTTTTTTTTTATATGAACGCAAGGATTTGAAATATATATAGAAGGTTAAATAGTATAAATAGTAAAGACACATTAAAACGGGTAAGGACAAGAAAAGGACAAAAAACCAAAAAGGACAGTACTTTTTAACTAAGTTTGTATCACTTGCTGCGTCGATAAAACAACACACCTCCACCACAGCCTGCACTGAGTGGCGTTACTCTGAGCACGATAGAAGACTTTCGTGTCATTCGCGGGTGGGGGGACTCACTGGAGTGAATGAGACATCTATACATAGACTATTTTATTTCAAAAAACTGCAAAGACAAGTTTAGGTCCTTAAACATGTACCTCTCTATATACCGTTATAATTATTTATAATTTGTTGTTTGATCTTACTTAATTATTTAATATTTGATTAGTACAGACTATCAGGTATAAGGAAATGTTAATTTGATTGAGGTTTTTATATTTGATTTTTGAAATAAAATAACGTGGTCGCACCCACCGGATACCATGAAAACGTTGATTTAACGGTATATTTAATTTATAAATTACGTATTTTAAAACAATTATCTTAAGATTATTTAAAAAACAGTTATATACACATCTTGTAATAAGAAATAAAATTTCTAGTGCATATTTTTCAAATAAGATCAGTGCAACCCTGTTTTGTGTAGGTCATGGAAATACCTATGTTTTTTAGAGTAAAGTTTTGTTTAATAATAAAATTTCTCGACATCAGATCTCATTTAACGACGCAAGACGTTTTTAATATAGATATATATATCGATATAAATATCGAAACCAGGTAAATATCGATGTTTGATATATCATACTTTTAAAAATCGATATAAATATCGATACTTTTATGCGTATAATATCGATATTTCGATATATCGTTCCATGTTTCATCCCTAAATCAGTATTGATTGTCATTGTCACACTTGTCACTTGTAGAGCAGAGCATGTTGTTTAGAGTGATTGATTTATTAAAATATTTTGTATTGTAATAAAAAGATTTTGTTATAATTAGAGAAATAAAGCGTCATGGCAGATATAGATAGTTTATTTGATTGTTTTGAAGAAAGTACGGAAAATGATAAGCCGGTGGATAAGCTCCCGGATAATACGTCCCAGTAAGTGATGATTAACCTATTCGCAAATGTAATATGTAAACGTCTTATAAATTATTTAAATTTCATTTTGTTTATAAGAAATATACATGGAGATACCGAAGAAACGAAACCAGGAACATCGGGTAACAAACGGCCATTTGAAGACGACGTCGTCGAAGTTTCCAAGAGACAGAGGGAGGATGATTCTGATTTGTTTGAGGATTTAAAGTACGTTTTTTATATCTTTGTATGTATTTGCTTTGAATTCCTTCTATTGCACCTGTCATTTTGAAATATAAGTTATTACATCTGAAAGATATAAATTATTTAAATTATTGTTATATTCCCCTTTCTGTTTATAGTTTGGATAGTTTGAATTCTCGTATTGTCATACACACACTGGAAACTCATGAAGGCTGTACACATGAAGTTGCGATTCCTCCTAATCATGATTATGTTCCGCTGGTGCAACCGACTTCAGAGCCTGTAAAACAGTATAGTTTTATTTTAGATCCTTTCCAGAAAGAAGCTATATTATGTATAGATAATTTACAGTCAGTTTTAGTGTCAGCACACACTTCCGCAGGCAAAACAGTTGTGGCAGAGTAAGTATTTGATTGAAACATATTTCACAGTTTTTCATTTCAGTGAAATATTATAGTACAAATTTTTACTTTATTTGTTACTTTTCAGATACGCTATTGCTCTGTCTTTGAAAAATAAACAAAGAGTAATTTACACAACTCCAATAAAAGCTCTTTCAAACCAAAAGTTTCGTGAGTTTTCTGAGGAATTTGTTGATGTGGGGCTTATTACAGGAGATGTTACTATCAATCCATCTGCATCTTGTCTGATAATGACAACTGAAGTAAGCTTATTTTTGTAAATACCTACTAGATTTATATCTTTTATTTAAAAGCAATTTTACTGAGTAATTTTTTTTAATTTAATTTCTTTTGTACCTAAAATTTCAAATGTGTGTTTCAGATTCTCAGAAATATGCTATACAGAGGCTCAGAAGTGATGAGAGAAGTTGGATGGGTTGTATTTGATGAAATTCATTATATGCGAGACAAAGAAAGAGGTGTTGTTTGGGAAGGTAGAGTATTTTTGTCTTTTAAAATATTTAAAGTAATCTGAAACTTATAGTCAACGATATGAACAACTTTGCATGGTATCACAAAATAAGTTTAATGAGATCGACAAAGAGTAAGTAAGATTTAGTCTCTTCTCCGTGTGCATGTACAAGACAAATGATTGCCTCATAGTGCTAGATCTAAGTATCTCCGCCGTTCAATTATTCTCGAGAATAATATGTTCTACTGCTGCACAGTATGAAATTATACCTCAAAAACTATCATGATGTTTTTATTCCTTTAATTAATAGTAATCATCTTATAAAACGCAAAAGTAAAACTCCTGCGTACCTAAAACTAAAGTTTATTATGCTTAAAAGTGAAGAAATATTTTTTTAAAGTTAAATAAGTACTATACGAAGGTTGCGATTATTATAATGTGTGTACAAAATATTGTTATCTGAAATTAGATTATACATTAATTAAGGTATAAATTAAAGAAATCAGTTTGTACCTATTAAATTAAGAGCTTTTTTTACTTTATTTTTTTATTCATTAATCCTTATGTTTATGTTATGTTTAGATTAGTACATAAAATTCTTCTCTGTTTACCCATGGATTCTCAAAATAAAAAATTGCATGTCCACATCTCATGGGATCTCGATGATATAGACATTATTTTAATTTATTCTTATAATTCAGTTAATTTGATTATTTGTTTTTATAAAAAAAAATGTTTTGTAAAAGAAAGAAAAGTATATTTTGTGTGTTTCATGTGTGCAAGAGATAGATGCCTACCATAGGCAGTGTTGTATCCACGAATAAATGTTTTGTAGTAGGTCTTCTGTTTAAATGATTATTGTTCTTTGGTGTGACCAGTCAGTTACGAACAGTACAACCAAAGAGATTGGATTATAATCTCATACAAACAAAATTATTTTCGATTCAAAACCACAAACACATTCAAACTTCAAATGTTTCCGTTGACTTCAATCAAAATGCTTGCTAAAGATGCATGTTTGACCACAGAACAAAGCGAATACTGCACTGAACTAACTGAAGGCCACAGCCACAGACAAACTTGCATAAGTGTTACTTTTTTAATGTTGCCAGCTGAATTTTTCTAAAAGCCTACAATTAGGTCTTGATCACAAATATTTTTTACATGACTCATTAATCACATAATAACGAATAGCTAGATATGGTAAAAATATTATCTCCCTGTATTCCACAATATAGCAAACGATATATTTACTTCTTTGTCTAAATGAGCAGAAACTATGTTGATTTTATTGCTTATTTTTTTCTTTTTATGCTGTTAAATTTAAAAAAAAAGTAATGAAAATATATTATATGACGTGGAAAATAAACTACTGTGTTTGCTCTATAAAATATACAAGCTCACTTTCACAAACACTTAATTTAAACAATTGAGTGACACTGAGCCTGTCTATCTTCTTTAGCAGATTGAGCTGAAGGTTAATCCCTAAAAGAGTAATAAATATAATTGCATAATCGTTGTGTTTATTATTACCTTTGGTCAGGTGTAAATATGCCTCCACATGATGGACAACTTTAGGAATATTTTTATAATTAATGCTAAAAAAATTAATAAAACTACTTAATATTTTTATGTATAAACATTTCTAACTACAGTACCTATTTAAAGAAATGATATACATTCCAGAAACATTGATTCTTCTTCCCGATAATGTACATTACGTATTTTTGTCGGCCACCATTCCGAACGCCCGCCAATTTGCAGAGTGGGTTTGCAGATTGCACTCGCAGCCTTGTCATGTTGTGTACACTGAGTTTCGTCCCACACCTTTGCAACATTATATATTCCCTGCTGGAGGTGATGGAATACATCTTGTGGTTGATGAAAAAGTAAGTTTTCCATCAACCTTTGCTAAGTACATATATATTGACATGAGTGGCCAAAGGTCGTAACTCACAGAATAGACATTTTGAGAAAACAGAGTTTTAAAGTTTATCTTAATATAAACCTTGTTGTACATTTTCTACTTGTTCTTTAAAATTAATTAAAAAGTATAAAAAAAACCACTCTTATAGCATGGCAAATAGATTAAGTGCATCATAAAATCTTTGTTACACTATAAAAACTGGTTTTTTATTTTTTGCAGATATGACCTTTGGCCACTCATGTCTTCAATTATTAAAATTCACTATTAAGTCTGACTGAATTTGTAGCACAAATGATTTTAGTTATGTCAGTTAACAGTTTAAATGTAATGTTTATTTAACTCTAAGGCCCAAATTAATAACCCATACTCAAGTTTGATTTGAGACCATTGCAAATCAGTTGTAATTTAATATAAAACACATCTTCAGTAGACAATTGAGAGGGACTCAGTATTTGCATCACATGTGACATCATCTGAGTTTAATATCAGTATGCTTGAACACTCACTCAGCTGATACCATTTCTAAGGTGATCTTGAATGTGATATATTAATACTAGCCTTAAACTGTGTAACACAGATAGATAAAAATTACTCAATAATGGTATTAATTTTGAAATAACTGCCAGATAGTTCAATTTTATTTATTTGTGAATATAGCTAACACTATAAACTAAAGTCATATAATTGTCAATATACACACACATATATATATATATTTTAGCAATTATTGTTTATTTAGATGCAAAATTATCCTTTTATGGATCAGCATTATCTTATTGAAAATATTATGTATATGTGATATATTTTTAAAAAATCATTTTCAGGGCCAGTTTAAAGAAGACAACTTCAATACAGCCATGACAGTGTTAAGTAATGCAGGTGAGGCAGGGAAGGGAGACCAGCGGGGACGGCGTGGAGGTCCCCGCGGCAACCCGTCACAGACAAATATCTTCAATATTGTCAAAATGATCATGGAAAGAAATTTCGCTCCTGTGATCATTTTCAGCTTCAGTAAAAAGGATTGTGAAGCATATGCTATGCAAATGGCTAAATTAGACTTTAATACAAGTGAGTAGAGTTTGTTTTGATGATTCTTCACATTAGTATCTTTTATTTCATTCATAACTTTATAAATATTTGTATAAAAGCATTTTAAAAAATGGATGAAGCAAGAATGCCGTGCTGCACACTTTTGAATGTGAAAACATCTGGTAATGTATTAAAGTTATAGTTTGGTTTGATGGATATACTCGTTTATTACATATGTCTCTTTAAATTTATTACATGGCTGCACATGCTATTAATTTTAGCCATGCTTCACTTCATTGAGTAGTTCCCAAAGTTTATGCTGTACAACCAATGCAGACTCACAAGATGCCCACTGCTGTTATTTTCACTTGTCACAATATTTCGACACTCCCTTTTATATTTTTTCCATTACTTTTTGGATTTAATTTATTAAACTTGAGTTCCTGTTGTACATGACATACGTTTGTTTTGATTTTGTTTAATTGGTATCCTCATATATGTTAACATTTTGAGTGTGAAATTTTTTTACATTAAAGTTTGTGTGATTTTGTTGACGGCAACAGTTTGTATGAAATATCCTGATATACAGCACCATAAAACTTTACGATATTTAACAAAATGTACGAGAAGATATATGTATCTATCTATTTACCTCATAAAGTGTCTCTTTGGTTGCGTCACAACGCCTCGCTTTTCTTTCTGACTGTTGAAAGATTTTGAACCTGTTTACGTTATGTAACTTTCTATATTCACTTATTTTATTTATAATTATAAAGTTCTGTTCCGCCTATTTGTTGTTTATGGTGTACACCAAAAAGATATCGGTGTGCCTGCACTTTGTTAATAAGGAAACGGGTTTCACTTGAGTTTTGGAGTTTTGAGTGAAAACACAGAGTTCAGTGATATTTGGCTTTCACGGTGTATTTTCCGCTGCCCCCGTGTCGAGGTGTCTGAGGTCCCCCGTGTTTGTGAGCGGCCGATGCGTACGATCTTGTAAAATATTTAGATGAATGTCCGTTTCGTTTCAAATGTTTGTGGAATTTGCATGTGAGAGGAAATGGCGTAAACAAATTTAGGATTACACTTTGAATTTTTAATGTTTTCAATGGGCATCGTTAAAAACTTTTCAATGTGGTCCAAAAAAAAGAATATAGTAATAATTTTTTTTTTTTTTACTGTCGTATAAGTACACCCGTTCTCATACAACAGTAAAAATATAAAATTTTTTGGAGGCATAATAACGGAAATATAAAAAAAAAAGTGAAACATTAATGTGACATCACTATTATAAGCGGCGGTTGACAGCTATCAATTTTTTTACCAATTGATTATTCCTTGATAACCATACATATTTAAAAAAAAGTTAAAATACTCCAAATTGTCTGTATTTTTATAAAAAAATTATCAAATGTATTGTTAAAATTTTTGGTCAATACCTATTATCATATGACATGTGTCTATTGGTACTCATCGAGTCTTTTAAAATAAGCCATGTCAACCATCACAGAGAAAACAGGTTGAAAACCAAAATACGCTTTGTACATTAAAAAATGACACTTTTCATATTGTACATGAAAATTGAACAGCAAAATATGAACCGATTTCCCCATACACTCCAATTTATAAGATGTTTTCACATCAATACACACATTGTATTTTTATACATTTTGTAGAAGACTCGAACAAAATTTAATTGTTCTACTTAATCACAGTTGAGGAGAAAAAATTGGTGGACGAAGTATTTAACAATGCCATGGATGTACTGTCAGAAGAAGACAGGAAGTTGCCTCAAGTGGAAAATGTGATACCACTATTGAGGCGAGGCATTGGCATTCATCATGGCGGCTTGTTGCCTATTCTTAAAGAAATCATTGAAATATTGTTCGGCTTGGGCCTTATTAAGGTATTTACGATCAGTTTATAAAAATGTTTAAAGTTGAATGACCCACAATCAAAATTGCCTTTGTTGACTGTACTTTCACTGAGCGTATTTTATGTTTGTTTTTGATGTGAATTATTAATTTTGTCTAATTTCCGATTGGTTTTTTTAGTTACACAACATTTCATTTCAAATTCATGTATAAATTTATTAAATTATGGATTATATATCAGATTGTATGACACAGTAAATTCCAATAGTTTTTATTGCCTGTAAATTTTTTTTTGGAATAATTCTCGTATATAAGAACTTATATGCAATCTAAACTTTTTTCATAGATCTATAGAATACCTCTGAAATGGCGTTTAATACATACTTTTTTTAGGCATTGTTTGCAACAGAAACTTTTGCAATGGGTCTCAACATGCCTGCAAGGACTGTAGTGTTCACCAATTGTCAAAAATTTGACGGAAAAGATTTTAGATTTGTAAGTATTTTATGCAGATGCTCTTTACTGCCAGGAGCAATAAAGTGTAAGAATGGTCATACTGTATATTCTTTTGTTGGCTGAACTGATTTAAATGAATATCAGAATGATACAGTTCCAATCAAATTTTATGGCGGATGTCAACATACGCACAAGTCGCGTCGCAGTAACCAGTTTTAGGTGTAGCGGGACGCAGTGGAGCGAGGGGTATATGACTGCACCTGCGCAAGCACTCTTATAGCGTTATATTCCGATCTGTCATAAAGTTTGAGGCGAACTATAATAAGGTATGATATATCTGCGTCAGTATATACTAGTTTTTTTCAAAACAGAACTGAAATATAATGACGGACAGAAACTTATTTGTTATTAAAGACTAAAACGCGGTATTTTTGGCCATATTGTTTCACGTGAAAAACGATTATAAAGAAAATTTGAAACAGTACAAACTTTAGTAATAATATATTGAGAATAACAAATCGTGTCGTGATAGCCCAAAGCGCAACGAACCTGTCTCAAATTTGTAAGGCTATAGGGCCATGGTTCGAAACCAGGCGTGTACCAATGAGTTTTTCTGACTTAAGTACATAACTATCACTGACTCCGTGCCTCGGAGAGCACGTTGAGCAGTCGGTCCCGGACGCTGTCAATAGATGACGGTCGTTACAATCCCCAATCCGCAATGGAGCAGCGTGGTAAATTTAAGCTCCATGCCCCCTCCCCTCTCGACCCTTGGGGAGGCATAAGCCCCTGCAGTGAGGTAAAAATAGGCTGATGAAGTGAACAAATAATAATAGCTGTTTTGTTATTGAAATAAAAACGACAATACAATTATTCGGCGAAGACAGACAAAAAGAAGTGTTTTAACTAGCAGGCGCGTGTTTTCCCTTAACGCCAAAAAGCCATGCATACCTTAAATTTTCCTACAATAATGATGAAAAACGCAAGAGTACAAGTGAGAGTGTTTGAATTTCCCGCGCGCTCATATAATACAATGGCGCGCTATTACTGACTGTTACTGACATATCTTAATACCCTATCACCGGCCTCCCTCTCTTTCCCGATCACGACATACCGACGCCAACCGACACGTTGCGAACACGCCGTGAGGCAAGACAATTATCTTACGGCTTTTATGTCTGTCTTCTTCTTACATGTAGTGCTGAATGGCATCTATCCCTCTTACGTTTCGATCAGTATCGGTTAGTACCTACTGGATTTTATACTCGAAATTAAGCCTGGCATAACGAAAGTGAAATTCGTAGGTAATTAGACTGCAGGCAGAACTTTGCGAATTCTGCGGCTAAACTAACTTCATTATTATTTTCAATTATTGTCTGTGCTGTGTGTTCATTGCATTGCATTCATTGCGATTTATTGTGTTTTATGTTTTAAAGTTGTATTAAAGTAACGGTGAATTAGGTGAAGTTAAAGTGTCAAATAACGAAATGGAAATTTTGGAGGATTTCTATGGACTGAAAGAAATGTATTTCGCAGTCATTGCATAGTGACAAAGTAAGTAGGTAATTAAAATCATACAGAACTTAGGTATCTCTTGCTTTATAAACCAATTAGTTTTTATAAACAATGATATTTACAAACAAATCCACACATATTTACGTAATATTTCAGGTCTGGGTCAGGTTTATTTTATAATAAAATCATTGACGAGTTTATTATATATAAATAAGTATTTATGATGTATTTAACTAAAGTAAAATCATTAGGTAAAATAATAGACATTTTAATAATAGAAATTTTTCATTTGTCTAATAGGTTAGATTAGGTACCTATTTTATTTTATTTTTTGTTTAGATATTCTCACAATTACCTAGTTATGTCTAACCGAACCCTCATCAACAGTGCATAGGATGCGTAGACATAAACATCCGATCACGCCACTTAGCGACCGCCAGTGCAGTCTTTATCGTTTCAGAGAAGTGTTTGTCGAAACGTTTTCCATTACTCATACGCGGGCAGAGTCCGCCATGTACCTATGTCTGAATATCGAACGATGTATCATTCTTGTGTTAACCTTTGTAGAGTTAAACTGTCTTCAGTAATTAAATAAATGTTTTTTTAAAAAAGTCTTTGTCTGATATTGAAACTTGACTGGCGCAGCCGGTAGGATATAGTCAGCTAATATTCTTGCTCCGTGTTCACCCCAAATTCGCGTCAACACGTCGCTTAAAGAAAAGCTTTCGTTTCAACGATTTAGACTATATTACGTACCATCAAATAAATAAGTCAAGGCAAGACAAAACGACTGAAGACAAACACAAGTTTCACTGGAAGACAATATGGAGACACACAGCCTGTGAGTACAATTTCATTCACTTCCTGTAATTTTCCTGTCTTTCCTTTTATAATATATTTATGTGTTATCAGAGACCGAACATCGCTTAGATAATACTCGTTTTATTATCGTAACACATCTACGATTTAAAACTCCAATTAAATTTAAGAGAAAAGTGAAAATTAAATATTTTATGAATTGAATATTATATGAGTTAAATATTACTCGAATAAAATATTATATGAATGAATTTGAAATAAATTAAATATTAAATTGAATATTAATTTGAAAATATTTAAATAAATAAATATTGAATTAAATTTTATATTGCTTGAATTATTAAAATAAAATGGAAGGAATACGACTAGTACCTAAAGAAATATTATGTATCGTACCTAAGTTTGACGGTGACGAAAAATTGCTTAATTTATTTGTCAAAAAGGCAGAATATGTCATAAGAATATTTAGAGGTAGTGATGCCCAAAATCAGTACTTATTTCATTGTATTACAAGCAGATTAATAGGTAAAGCCGCGGCGCTTATTAGCGAACGCGACGACATCGAAACATGGGACGACTTAAAATTAGTTCTATCCCAACACTTTGGCGATCCTCGAAGCGAAGAGTGTATCGCAATCGAGTTGGAATCTTTAAAAATTAAAAATGGCGAATCCTATTTAGATTTTAGCAATAGGATACAGTTTGTACGAAGCACATTAATATCTAAAGTTATTTTGTTGAACGATGTCAACTTACGAGAAAGCAAAATCATTATATATAATAATCTTTCTTTAAATGTATTTTTATACAATTTACCAGAGGATATGATAAGAATAGTTCGTTTAAAGAACCCTTTGAATTTAGAAGACGCATTAAGTATTGTACTCGAGGAAGTTAATTTCCAATATCAATATAATGCTCGAAATAAAATGTTAAAACCTTTGAATCAGTTAAACAAAAATGAATCGTCTACACTCAACAACCCTTACATAAATAAATTTAATACGCAAAATAAAAATTATTTTAAATATCACACAACTCCTCAACCGCAAAAACCTAATTTCTTTAATACTCCAAATAATAATTTTAAATTCAGAATCCCTCATCAAAATACATATCAAAACCAAAATCAAAATTTCAAATTTGGCATTCCACCGCAAAATAATCAAAATAAATTTAAATTTGGTATTAAACCCCAATCCGGTCAATTTAGAAATTATAACAATAATCAACAATATAATCAACAGCAAAATCGTTTCGGTATGCAACAGTGGAACCAAAACTTTCCACAAAGGCAAGCACCGCAGTTCCAAAACAATGACGTATCAATGCGCACTGCACCGCCTCTAAGACCTCAACCATATAATAATCCGCAGAGATTTCCCACCAACGAAATAGAAGTCGAACAAGAATGTTACGACGAAGTAAACGACAATTCCCCATACGATTTCCCAAACTGTACGAACGAAATTACAAACGAATACTCTAATGACCCCAACGACGAACAATCCCCCGACGAAATCGAAAATTTTTGTATAGATGCCTCACCTCAGATACCTCTTACTTTTACAAATCAAGTTAAACACTGTATCCGAACTAAAAACGAAGATCCTATATATATCAAACCTTATAGACAACCGCCGGTACAAGCCGAAGAAATAAAAAACCAAGTCGAAAAATTGTTAAACGATGACAAAATATGTGAGTCACATTCACCTTGGAGCGCCCCAGTAGATTTGGTACCTAAAAAGGCTGACGCTTCTGGCGAACGTAAATATAGAATGGTAATCGACTACAGACGTCTTAATGAAAACACGAACGCCGATGCCCTCTCCATAATAAAATTAAACGCTACAGACAACGATGACACCTCTATTCAGGTTAATATAGACGAAAAAGAATTATCCAAACGACAACCAATTAATGATGAAAATTCAAGCACAATGTCCATTTCTGACACTTCACGAACTCTATCCATTACGTCATCTTCAAGTCGAAGCGACACTATTCATTCCGCTCAAGATTTAGAATCAACAGGTATACCTATTTTACACGAAGCAATCGACACAAAGCCTAACCAAATATTAATTACAACTTGGTATAAAAATAAACTCTTAGTAAAAACTTCATCCCGCGATAAACAAAAATTAATCGAAGTATATCTTCCACTTGATAATTCGGACTTAATAAAACAATTTTTAAAAGAGTACATTCAACCCAATAAAAAATATTTTATTTATTACGACAACAAAGAACATAGGCGACTATTTAGTGAAATTGTAATAACATTATTCAAAAGAAACACAGTAAAATTTATAGAATGCACAAACCGTATAATATATGTCGAAAACGAAAATGAGCAACGCGACATTATCTTAAAACACCACGAAGGAAAAACATGCCACAGAGGAATCAAAGAAACACTTATAAGAATTAAACGTCACTACTATTGGCCAAACATGAACGATACCGTATCAGCTATAATAAACACCTGTGAACCCTGTAAAAAAATGAAATACGATAGGAATCCATTTAAGCCAGCAATTCAAATCACACAAACACAATTTAAACCGTTTGAAGAAATTTTTATCGATTTATTTTTCATTGAAAATAAATATTACCTTACATTAATTGACGCATTTAGCAAATTAGGTCAAGCAATCGAAATACAGAGTAGAGCGACCGCAGAGGTAGCCCGTGCATTAATTAAATATTTCTCATTATATGGTGTACCCAAAAAAATAAGTTGTGATCCCGGTACAGAATTTAATAATGAATTATTAAGAGAAATGTTGAGCTTATATAAAATTAATTTACATATAGGAACTCCTAATAATCCAAACTCAATGGGCTTAATAGAACGATTTCATTCAACTCTCACCGAAATATACCGTTTAGCCAAATACGAGCAGAAATCAACCGATGCTGCATCTGTAATGACATACTCTATAATGGCATATAACCACACTATACATTCAACAACAGGTCTCACGCCCTTCGAAATAATATTAGGTCATACGGATTCAAATAGCACATTTAACGCCGACTATGAAAAAATATATATGCAACAAATGGTTAAGGAACATGCTAAACGTACCGAATACTTATATCAGTATTTAACACAAAAGATGCTTGATGCGAAAACAAAAGCTCGCGATAAACGCAAAGGCGAAACCGACATACATCTAGAGATAGGAAAAACAGTATTTGCAAAAAGCACTAACAAACGCAAAAGTAAAGATAAACCCCGCTATCAAAAAGCGATTGTCACAGGGAAAAATAAACGTAATATTTTACCTGTAACGATCAGGGAACGCAACACTAAAGTCCCCATTAAAAACGTAAAACGTCCCCCGCAGGTTCTTCAAGACCAGCCTGGTTCTTCTACTGACTCTGACGGACATGGCCACCGCCCTACAACTTCAAAGGATTGAACGAAACCCCGGTATATTACCGATACGCCAAGGACAAGCCGTCTTACAGAAAGACAAGTGGACAGTTTTCAAAACTCTAGATTTAGATTTAATAAATAAGGAATTAGAATTAAATATTAATACTTATACGAAGTTTAATGAGATAGTCCGATCATGCTATAATAAAAATTTTATTGATAATTTTACAAATTTAATATCACAATTAGATTACCTTAAACAAATCACTATTAATAAGTACAAACAGTTAGTTCCGTATGAGAGAACTAAACGAGGTATTCTTAACCCTCTTGGTTCAATTATTAAAATTATAACAGGTAATTTAGATAATGATGATGCTGTTAGATATGATAAATTATACTGTGAACTCAAAAATCAACAATTTATAGTTAATAAAAAGGTATCTATAATCGCTAAAATGATGGAAAACTTTGTAAACAATTCAAAAACTATTAACGATAATTTTATTGCCTTGAATGATAAATTCAGCAATTTGGAGCGATCTCTCAATGAGTCGACATACCGCAATATGTACTATAGTAATATACTTAGTACGTACCATTTATTCATGCACAACTTTCGCACGATATATATTAAACTCAATGAAATAGAAACTGCTATAGCCTTTAGTAAAATATTAATATTACATCAATCAATAATTAACCCAAATGAATTGTTAAATATGTTATTAAAAATAGAAAAATACCATAAATTGATGTATCCCGTTACTTTGAATAATTTAATTAAAATTGAACAAAACATTATCTTAAAAGCTTATATTAAAGAGAAACAAATTACATTTATTCTAGAAATACCTTTGGTCAGTGATGACATATACATATATTATAAAATATATCCCCTACCTATGTATGATACCTTTCAAAATCAAACCCTCATTGTCTCTCCAAAATACCCATACCTTATAGTGAAGGAATTAAAGTACATATCACGCATGACGCCCTGTAAGGAAATCGATGACGTCAATTTCTTATGCGACGACAATGACGAAGCTCAGTTCTCTCAAGACAACTGTATAATAGACTTGATGAAATTCTCTACTAATATAAATTCATGTACTCAAATCGCAATTGTAATCGAGGATTTGAAAATACAACATATAAATTCAAATAACTGGATAATATACTCAAGAAATGAAAACACTTTAACAAAGAAATGCGACTACGATATTACAAAGGAAATCATCCGAGGAACCTACATATTAACTTTAGATGACTCATGTGAAGTCACAATACAACATTTTAAATTTACATTGAAACAATCGGAAATTGAAGAATATAATTATAAAAATATACCCATCATCGAGTTACCTCACCTACCAGCGACAGTGACGTCAGAATCATCACAACGTCGACCCATCAACCTCAAAGGAATAAATCTGAGTGAATTGCAGTATCTTACACGTGTTTTAAAAGAAAGTGAAATGTCTAACAGTGTTATAAGTGAATACCCAGTGAATTTTAGAAATATAAGTATCGGAACTGTCATACTCTATGTAATCATAGTTATAAGCCTTTTGTCACTTTTAATATGTTATTACTATAAGAAAATTTTAAAATTTTGTGGTTTGTATCGAAATCACCCGAGTGATGTAAAACATCCCCCAGTTGATTTCGAACTTATGGAGGGAGGAGTTATGTCTAACCGAACCCTCATCAACAGTGCATAGGATGCGTAGACATAAACATCCGATCACGCCACTTAGCGACCGCCAGTGCAGTCTTTATCGTTTCAGAGAAGTGTTTGTCGAAACGTTTTCCATTACTCATACGCGGGCAGAGTCCGCCATGTACCTATGTCTGAATATCGAACGATGTATCATTCTTGTGTTAACCTTTGTAGAGTTAAACTGTCTTCAGTAATTAAATAAATGTTTTTTTAAAAAAGTCTTTGTCTGATATTGAAACTTGACTACCTTGCTTTGCTTTTAAATAAAAAACTAGTTGTATTATCTTCACTCTTCACACAACACACAACAAAAACACTAAATTATATAATTATGATTTGATTATATAATTTTGTTCCTATTTAAGTAAACTTAAATAGCGCCATCTGCTACGTTATTACTAAACTAAAACAATATCACACTAGGTTACTAATAGGTTAGACTAGGTTAGTAATATTCCAACAGATGGCGTAAAAACGCGCGATAAATAAACGTGTCTTTCAGACATATTATGGTGAATAGGGGTCAATGATATTCTGAGCTTTGAAGATTCCACCAAAATGATTGTAAACTTCACATGTCGTGTTGGCGTAGCCATGTTCTGAACCCACCACACGCCACTGTTAACTAGGTGTTGTATTTAAATTGTTATAAAATATAGAGTATAATATAAAATTCTAATTATCATGTACTGTTATAAATTATGAGGCTTAGAATTGACCATTCCCAAATTTCTGAACTTTTACATAGTTATATCATTTTGAAAATTCTTATAGCGTGACATCACAGGGTGGAATTATATGGTCAGCCATTGCCGTTGCATATTTATAAAAATAATGTCACTCTCTGAGTGTTGGCTGATGATTGGCTGTCACGACAGTTTATGGAACTAATAATGACAGTTGATGACATGACAGTCCACACTCTGAGAATGACATTATTTTTATAAATATGCAACGGCAATGGCTGACCATATAATTCCACCCTGTGACGTCACGCTATAAGAATTTTCAAAATGATATAACTACATAAATACTGATCTAAAAACAAAAAATTTCAAATTAGTGGCTTAAAATTGTCTATTCTTTGAAAAAAAAATAACGGACTTTAGTTCAAAAATTCTGGGAATGGTCAATTATAATTATTAAAATTAATTACATAAGAACAACTGAATAACAACAAAAAAAAAATTCTGGCATTTTTTATTTCCTTATATTACTGTGAATATATATTGTAATAAAAATAAAATTGTGGAGTTGTGGAGAAGATTTGAAATTAAGTCAAAACAGTTTATGTTAACAATTACTCTCATTGTTATATAAAAATGAAACCTTTTTTTAACATATATTTTTATATATTTAAACACAGTCAACGGTAAATTCAATATTGCATCAAGAGTTATCAACGACAGAAGTTAATTAAAACATATAGCGTAAGATACATTAACTAAAAACAATTTTCCGTTTCTTAGATAACATCAGGCGAATACATCCAAATGTCAGGACGTGCTGGACGCCGTGGCCTCGACGACAAGGGTATCGTCATTCTGATGATTGACCAAAAAGTTACTCCTACAATTGTAAAAGGAATGGTAATGGGCAAAGCTGATCCAATCAACTCAGCCTTCCATCTCACATATAATATGGTAAGAGTTTTCGCTATTAGGTAATAAAGAATTAAAACATGCAATTAAAAAAAAAAATGCATGTAGCAGTGTGTAGGTACACGCGCAAGAAGTGAAACTTCTATGGGTTATATATACTTTTTTGCGTATTTTATTCATCTGTGACACATTAAAGATCCATTGCACATGTAAAATTTAATAACCTTAAATCTATTTCAGGTATTGAACTTGCTTCGTGTTGAAGAAATAAATCCTGAATACATGTTGGAGAGAAGTTTCTTTCAGTTCCAAAACCAAGCTTCCATCCCAGATTTGTATGAAAGTGAGTAATTCGCTTTTACTTATTTAATACATTTAATATGAAGTCTTGGTATATTTTTTCTTTTCATTAATAACAAATTAAGTATGTTAACAAAACTATATTATTATATGTGCTTTACAATTTTTGGAAGGAAAACACTTTTTTTTTAAATTTAAACCATAGAGTTTTGAATGAAAATGAAATTTTTTTATTATTAAATGAAGTATAGTATACCAATTTCAATATTAGCTAAACTGTAATGCAAAATTAAACTTGAAAATCTAATATGAAAACATAAAACCTTGTTTGAATGAACCCTTATTTACACTTTACCTCAAAGGCTTTTACTAGAAAATAATTTAAAAAAATGGGTAATTAAAATAAAATTGATAACACATGGCATTAGTTAGGTATTTTCAATACCTAACTAACTTAATACTGAACAAATAAAATTCATACATTTACCAATTATAAAAAGTACAAAATGCTATAAAAATACCTAACTATTCTACATTTATACCAATTTTCATTTGGTTTTCGACATGGCTGGCCCGTACATTGTCATTCATTGTAAAAATATATAAAAAAAAAACACTGCTCTCCTAAATGAATCAAGTGACAGAAGGGATAGGATAAGAAACAATATTATGTACTCTCTGTGGTATGAAATGTGGAAACAGAAAAAACAAACTATAAAATGTTAATATATCCATATACTATGTATTGGATAATGTGGTTTGAATCCGAGGGCGTACCAATCACTTTTTTCTGGTGTAAGTACATTTACTATCACTAACGTCGTGCCTCGGAGAGCAAGTAAAGCAGTCGGTCCCGGTTGCTGTCAATAGATGGCGCTCTATAATTCGCCAACACGCATTGGAGCCGCGTGATGGATTTAATCTACAAGCCTTTGAGGGGAGCCATCTTGAGGGGAGGCATAAGCCCCTGCAGTGGGTTATAAAAAGAGTTGATGGAGGCCGATGGAGAGACTATATACACTTGAATATATATTGATTTTGGCAATTGATATTCCATCAACGCTATTGAGGCTATTAGAACAATTTTATTAAAAAATCTCATCTGGGAAATTTCCTCAATCTTTTTGTCAATAGGGTATCTTATTCTCTATGCGTGAATTACTATTATATGAAATTAAATCTATTTTCAAATAAATTCTACTCACACTAAAAAAAATATATTTTGCAGAAGTGAAAGTGAAACGTAAAGCGCTTAATGCGATAACCGTCGACCAAGAACACTCAATAGCCTCGTATTGCGCTATACGTGAACAGCTGGACCTGCTTGGCTCACAGTTCCGATCATTCATCACTCGGCCAGAATATCTGAAGCCTTTCCTTCAGCCCGGAAGACTTGTGAAGGTTAGTGGGCATGTGAAAATCAAGTTCAACTACTTACTTTATGTATTATTCAACTGTTGCTTTAACAAAAATTTAATTGTCCTTTAAAACTTTTTCACTTTTTTTTTTAGCAAGTTTTGTGGAATTGGGATGAATGTGTAATATCTCATAAATATAGTAGCATTGTGAGATAGAAATTCATATCATAGTTTGTCAATCTAAACCTTAACTGGCTGCAGCCCTAAATTACAAGTCCGATTGGTATGGTACTAGTCTATATATATATATATATATACAGGGTAAGTCAGAATGTTATGCAGGTTTTCAAAAATTTATTATGTGAAATATAATGAACATATAATATTATGAGATACACTGTGTGAAAGGTAAACTCTCAAAGTTTAGTTTCCTGAAACTGATTCCGCATTCGCCCGCAAGATGTCAGCAGGAGAACACTTAAAGAAAATGGCGCTGACTGGCGAGCAGAAGTCGTTCTGTGTGCTTGATTACCATGTTAACAACTCCGTGATTACTGTTCAACGACATTTTCGTACCAAATATCAGAGAGACCCGCCAGATGGGAGGTCCATTCGTAAGTGGTACACACAATTTAGGGATTCAGACTGCATCTGTAAACGAAAATCAACTGGCCGTCCGTCGACTAGTGAAGAGAAAGTGTTCGTTCACCCGATCTAAACCCGTGTGATTTCTTCATGTGGGGTTTTGTAAAGGATCTTGTTTACGTACCACCACTTCCAACAACACTGGATAAACTGCATGCTCGCATCACAGAAGCCATTGCTGATATCGACCGCGATATGCTGCAGAAAGTTTGGCAGAAGATTGAATATCGGCTTGATGTCTGTCGTGTAACAAAAGGCGCTCACATAAAACATCTGTGATGTGTTTTTTTTTAAAAAACTACACTAAACTAAACTTTGAGAGTTTACCTTTCACACAGTATATCTCTCAATATTATATGTTCATTATATTTTACATAATAAATTTTTGAAAACCTGCATATCATTCTGACTTACCCTGTATATATATTTATCGATGTAGTGCGAGTAGAGATAAATATATATATAGACTAGTTATTAATATTATGTATATATAATACAATATAATAATATGAAAATATTATATAACGACTGCTTGGCCTACTGGATAGCGCCCCTGCCGAATCCCAGGTTGGGTCAGTATTTATATGATGAATATTGATACTGGTACTTAGTTTGGGGCCTAGACGTTGTTGTGATGTATACGCTATCATTATTATTATTAATATATAAAGCTGAAGAGTTTAGTTTGTTTGGAAGGTCAGTTTTTTTAAGCTAGGAATAAAAAAATTGGAATTATAGTTACTCATCATGAATAAATAATAATGTGATTCAAGGTTTTTACATTTTCAAATTTTAAGGGGGAGGGATAGTGTTTGTATGAGAGTTTGTATGAGAGTAATCAGGTCAGTATTTATACGATGAATATTGACACTGGTACTTAGTTTGGGGCCTAGACGTTGTTGTGATGTATACATTATTATTATTAATATATAAAGCTGAAGAGTTTTGTTTGTTTGGAATGTCGGTTTTTTTTACGGTAGGAATAAAAAATTGGAATTGTATTGGTTCTAGAAAAAAGTGCGCAGTGACCATCTCGAATGTTAATAGTAACTTTAATAGGAATGTGTAGTCTGATATGGCAATCAATGGAACATGATCGCTTGTTGGGCCGTCCTTCTTCACTTCATGTCTTCAAACATTCCCAAAAATAGACTCCAGTGCATCAAGGTTATCAAATCTTGGGATGCCAAGAAGACGCCAAGTATATAATTTATCAAGCTAATATTAAAATGAGAATCATTTCCTACATTTTTCCTAACCAGGTGAAAACTGAAAAACATGAATACGACTGGGGCATCATAGTGAACTTCAAACAGCAGATGAATAAAGGCAAACGAGGCCAAGAACTCAATCCATTGTCTGCAGATGCAGTTATTGTGATTGACATATTGCTACATGTGAAGAAACAGCCTTCTGATGCTGATGAACCACATGTACCATGTCCACCGGAAGAGGTAGCTATAAATACCTATAACATAGATTTTTAAAGTATTGTATAACTGTTACTACAGTGTTACTACAAAGTAGTTTGTACAGCAAACTACTTTGATACGTTGTTATAGTTCCATTCAAACTTTATGGCGGATCGGAATACAACGCTATAAGCGTGCTTGCGCAGTTCAGTCATATGCCCCTCGCTCCACTGCGTCCCGCTACACCTAAAACTGGTTACTGCAACGCGACGTGCCTATGTTCACATCCGCCATAAACCTTGATTGGAACTGTATCACTAGAACGCTGATAAAAATATATTTATAAAATAAAAAATTTTGAATGATTTTTTTTAATTTGGTTGTGGTGATATTATTGATTATATTTATGTGTGCAAGTAAATGCAAATGTAATTTTACTGAAGTGATTTTTCAGCATTATATAAACTAATTAACAAACAAAAAAAAACACCTCGACAATGAATATTGAAATAAGTGATACAGTAGTTGTATTCCAAAAATATAATATACTGGGTTCAAATTACTAAATTGTCTTAAGATATTTTACAAGGTTTCATTGCAGTACACTACCATATAAAAATGTATTAGACATATTATCTGATGGTAATACGAGGGCTGCTATTTATTAGTCCGGAATAACAAAAAGAAACAAATATCTATCATTTAATATGGTTTTATTGATTTTCAAAATATTCGCCATGATGATCGATGCATTTTTACATACGTTGACACTAATTTTCATAGCGCTTATTCCATTTCGATTGGGGTATCTCTAACACGTGCATTTTGAACGCATCAACGACAGACCTCTTTGCGGTTCGAAAAACGTTGACCACGCAATTTGTTCTTTACGCTTGGAAATGAATAGAAATTGTTCGGTGCCAAATCGGGGCTGTACGACAGATGACCCGTCAATTGAATGTTTTGACCTTCCAAAAACTGAGTTGTTTCGGCCGACGACGTTTGACAGCTAGCATTGTCATGATGAAGAACGATTCTGCGTTGTTGGTTGTTCCTTCTTATTTATTCAACGAGTTCTCGCAACAAATAGTCGTGCACGATTCCAAATTAATCGTTTTACGATTCTTAAGTTATACTGTAGCTACATGTCCATTTATACGAAAAAAACAGGCGACCATTTGTTTCAAAGTTGCACAAATTAGTTTTGTCGGTTTCGACTCATCTTGGAACATCCACACCGTTGACTGTTGTTTAGTTTTCGGGGTCATACGCATAGATCCAATATTTATCACCTGTGTAGATATAAACAGCTCTTGACGTACCACGATTGTATTTGTTTAACATTTTTTGTTGCATCAATCGACACGAGCCTGTATTTGATCAATTGCCAAGTTGTGCAGAGTCACAAATTTTTTCACAGCCAAATACTCGTCATACTTATGCCCAGGGACGCTTCTATATCGCGATATCTAACGCGACGATCTTGCATTATTATGTTTCCGCACAGCATAGATATTTTGTGGTACATAAACTCACTGAACCTGTGATATACAGTGGTTTTCTATATTGCTTCATCCCCAAAAGTCGAAGTCAGTTGTTCGATGCGATGTTTTTGAGTTAGCCCACATCTAAAACCTTTATAAATCATCGCACGAAAATGTTCACGAGTCAAATCCATGGCGATGAAGACACGCAGTTTTCAAAATGACGCCACAATAGAAAAACAATTGACAGTTATATGAAACAAACTGAATTCTACAGCCAAAGTGTTCCATTTTTAAATGTTTTGATTACTTTTTAAATATATTTTTTGTAAGTGGCCAGTTCCGGATTCATAAATAGCAGGTTATAAGCTATATTTTATGTAAATTAGTTTGTCAGTTGAAAGGATACCCGCCGCAGGTTAGTTAGTCTTAAAAAGATGAGCTGGTTATGCATAGTGTCCATACATGATTGGCCGAATAGTCAAGTGGTTGAAGAACCCGTTGACTGTAGAATCAAAGGTCGCGGATTCGATCCCTGCTCGGGACAAAGGTTAAGGTGTCTATTGGTTCTGTATTTGGGTGTAAAATATGTATCTATAAAATGTGCCCGTGTTCGGTTGAACGCAGTTCAAAACTATGTAAAAAATATATAAAGCATGTAGAGCTTACCGAACTAAACAAAAAGTTGCAAGTGAGTGGATAGCGCAAACTAACGGTTATCGAGAAAAACAAGTTTAAACTTACGTTTTTTAATGGCTTTTTTGTTGGGTAAGTTCTATACGCTTTATAAGTTAGGACTGCGTTCAGCCAAACATCCTGTATCTATTATAAAAATATATAAGTACGTATTAATATATCAATTGCATATACAAGCTTTGCCTAGTTTAGGTTTAGACGGAGTACGATATGTTGCATGTATTGTTTTTATTATTATATTTAAAATGTATTTATTTAAAAAATTTAGAAAATATATGTGAAAGTAGGTATATTATACATTTTTTTTGATCATTAATGAAAATTTATATACATTTGTTCTGTAACAGAAAGGAGACGTCGAAGTGGTGCCAGTGCTCCATACACTCATATACCAGATCAGTTCCCTACGTGTGTACTATCCAAAAGACCTGCGCCCACCTGATAGCCGCAAGTCGGTACTGAAAACGATAGGCGAAGTGAAACGCCGTTTCGCAGATGGACCTCCTCTGCTCAACCCAATTAAAGATATGAAGATAGACGATCCCGTATTTAAGGAATGCGTCGATAAAATAAAGATGTATGAAGAGAGGTATGTACTAATTATAGAGAAGCGAATATCAAAATATACATATTTATACATATACATATTTTGTACAATTAAGTGAGCGATTCTTGTACATATGTATATAGGCTTACATAATTTGAATGAAATTTTGTATCACAATGTCTTGCTTATAATGTTTATCTAGATTAATATACATAGATAGGTAGTAATTCTGTCACAGCAATTTAGGGAATTTAATTTACAAGTTTTGATGTTTATTAAACAAACAAATTAAAAAAGAATCTCAAGAATTATTAATTCGAATATAAATTTCGAAAAAAAAAACTCTTTGCCAAACAGTTGTCAATCAGTGGCATAGAATTCAATTCAACTCTATACTTTCTATCATAAAACTACGAATTGACTAGGATCCCTCTTCTGCGTTTACCGTCTAATCACTCATACTCTAGCTAGCTCGTGTAAGATGGCGAGTTTTAGTCCGAGTTTCAGTGCGCAAGGTCCCCGCGCGCTGGTTATCACTCCCGCGAATTCCCCTCGCGCCGGTCTTCAACTACGAAAAATGGCGTAATGTTTCTTCGATACTGTGAAATGACATTTATGTCTATTAAAATCGAAGGCTGCTGTCAAATTAATTTACTATATGCATTCTATAGAAGCGTAAATATGTCGTTATATACGGTATTGTCAATCAAGTAGTTGTAGAAAAATCTGTACCTAACTAGAAAAACATATATTTAACAATTTTTTTTAAACTTTATTCTTGATAGAAACAAAAGACTATACCAGAGAAGTGGTTATAGTAATTTTTTTGAATAGACTGTATCCATTTATATCTAATCAACTTAATAACATGTACATCCTATGGTTTTTGCATTGGTTTCAGTTCACAATTACCATAGGAAGTTTTAACATTTATTTATGCATTAATAAAATTGTAGGCTGTTCGAACATCCATTGCATACTGACAAGTCGCGCGGCGCGCTACAAGCGGCCTACGAACGTAAACAAGAACTGCTAGAAGAATTGAACGCAGCCCGAGAAGAATTGAGGAGAGCAAAAAGTATATTACAAATGGACGAGCTGAGAAAAAGAAAACGCGTTTTACGTCGAATGGGCTATTGCACCTCTGGGGATGTCATACAGCTTAAAGGACGAATAGCTTGCGAATTGAGCAGGTTTGTATTTTTTTTTACTTCGGGTGTCATTAGAAGACAGTTCGTCTTTTACAAATGAGCATAGTGGAACATGACTGGTTATGATATTTTTATTATTATGGGTTCTGTATGATGCTCAGTATGCTGTATGTCGTGATAGCCCAGAGCGCAACGAACCTGTCTCAAATTTATAGGGCCATGGTTCGAATCCGGGCGTGTACCAATGAGTTTTTCTGACTTAAGTACACAATATCACTGACACCGTGCTTCGGAGGGCACGTTAAGCAGTCGGTCCCGGACGCTGTCAATAGATGGCGGTCGTTACAGTTCCCAACCTGCAGTGGAGCAGCGTGGTGGACTTAAGCTCCAAGCCCCCCTCCTCGCCCTGGGGGAGGCCTAAGCCCTTGCAGTGGGGTAAAAATGGGCTGATGATGATGATGCTCAGTTAGGCTTACCACTAAATACCAGATAACATCTAAATAACTAAACGGTAGATATCTGCGTTTTCACCATTAATTAACTTACTGTCTAACTTAGGCGTAGTAAACCGGAGCTTAATGTTGCTTGTGCCGTGAATACTATCAATCAAATATTTAAATGTTCATAATTTTGTGCCTTCACTTAATGATATTATTAAGAAGTATCATTAACCTATTCGGAACTCATTAACCATATTTGGTCAGATTGAAAGTTACAACCTATTTAGTTAACAGAGACTGATAAATTGAGAGAGATTGATAATGATTGATGACTAGTTAAAAAGTTAAGAAACATATCTTAACTCAAAAACATAAAAATTTAAAGTTAATAATTTTTTTGGTAAATATAAACTTCACAAAACAACAAAAAAACAAAAAACAGAAATTTCAACAACATGCTGTGACGTCTATGCGTAGAAGCACGTCGATGTTTTACAGAAAGTTCTCGAATAATCACGCGGCTTCACAAGCAAGTCAACCGTGTACAGAAATAACTGGTAATACGAGATAAAAATTAATTATAAATGAAAATCAATTTAAAGGTAGCGCTAATCAATAGAAATTGATGCGTTCGAAAATATACTTTTGTGACAGCGTCTCACAGACTCAAAGCTAGGCCCCGGCGCTATGAAATATACACACGATAAGTTCTAATTAGAATAAAAATCGAATTTCCGATGACAGAAATTTCAAGATACTGCGTGGTTGGGATTTCAAGGCCTATATATGGAAGCCGTCGCGGCGTTGTGAGTCAGTTTCTTAGAAAGTCATGAGCGAACATATAAGTGTGATAACAGTTTGTGTTTTTTTTTACGTAATAAAGTATAATGTTTATTCGTGAGAACCTTTTATTGGCTATCTTATATTTTAATTTAATGTTACTCTAGAATAGTTTTCCTAATAAACAAATAAGTAAGTACAACTTAATTGGTTTTCATGCATCCTAAATATCAGGACCTAGACCGTAACAATACCGATCGTCTTTGAAGTCGTTTCAAAATATACCTCTTTGAAATGTTTACTATGTAATTTTGAATAAGAATTCTTAGCGTGTTGACCCACTTTATTTGCATAAGATCTTTAGGCTATTTGTACACACTAATTTATTGGCGACCAAAAGAATCACAACGTCCCTATCTTAAATATTATATCGAATAAACGAAAAACCATATATCTAAAACATTTTGGTACCAAACATTTAGCGCCCTCTATATGGAAATAATTGGACAGGTTGCGTTTCCCTCTTTTATATAACGAGTGATGCTCTTTTACAGCGCCGACGAGTTGCTCTTAACCGAATTGATCTTCAACGGCGTGTTTAATTCACTGACCGCAGAACAGAGCAGTGCACTCGTCAGTTGCTTCGTGTGCGACGAAAATAATGCTCAGGGTTCAAACAGCGCGGAAGAGCTACGCGGAGTGTTGCGACAATTGCAGGTGGGATGAATGCTACTTTTTCAATTGTTTATTTGAATAATTAGAAACTTTACATTAGGTTAATATAAATCGTATGTTTTTATATTAATTTTTGAGCGATTACATTCGATACTGAAATTCTGAAAATGAAAATATATTTATTTAAGTAACTTAGATTAGATGATTTTTCACACACAATCGCTTCAAGCTCTGAAATCAGTTTTACACTGATCGTAATAATTATGTCACAAAATTTTTTTTATGTTTTTGTCATAAATAAAATCATTCGGTCATCATATAAAACCAAAACTTAATGGATGTTTTGTAATAAAATATTTTTTATTATGTCGCGTACCTATATAGACGACATTCTACAACTGGGTGTGAGCGAACGTAAATCGACCGAGGGTTCTGGCTTTATGAGCTCAACCTTCTCCTTTTTTTGAAGTCGTTTAAAAAACAATAGGATACAATATTCAAAACAAGGACACGCCTTTTATGTCTCTATCCATGAATTTTAATGAATTTTTCCAACTATGATTAAAACTTTTATCAAGTCAACAAGAATAAAATACATTCTTATGTAATAATAACAAAAAAAATGAATAAACGATTTTTTATTATTATTATTATTACATTCGCACCAAAAAGTATTACACGAGTTTAGTAGATCATAATGTAAAGTTGGGACTAAATTTTTAATAAATATAATGGTATCTCCTAAGAATCTGAACCCCCTTTTCAACTGCTAAAAAACCAGTATATATTCGTGTTCTATTTTTAAACTCGTATAACCAACTCAATAACACAATTTATGTTTTTAAACAACATACACCCACACACTCGTCTTCCAGTGTACTCTTGATATGAATTTTTAGGCTGTAACATATACACGAATCTGAAAAGTATCTCTTATATTAAGGTTTACACTTGATTCGATGTAACATCGTCGCATGGCGAATACAATCATATATATATTACACAATTTAACCTAGCCTTTTAATTTATCTATAAGTTTTGTAATATCCATACGATCTGGCTGTCCGTACCGAATGTGTTTAGAAAATAGTTTACCACATTAACTAAAATTTTAACTAGAGCAAGATTTATAAAAGCCTAGTGGTAACGGAATAAGTGGAGGGGAGTGTCAATATATCTTAAACGAACTATACTATTGTATTGATCAAACATTGAAATTAATTATATATTAATTTGTAGGAGTATGCCCGACGGATAGCTAAAGTGTCGATAGACTGTAAGTTAGACTTAGAGGAAGACGACTACGTCGGGAAATTCAAACCTACACTTATGGACGTAGTGTTGGCGTGGTCCAAGGGCGCCACTTTCCTTCAGATCTGTAAGATGACAGATGTTTTTGAAGGTAATTATTCAATACTGGTATTTGATCAAAATGTAACATATTACAATGATAAAGAACTATTACAACTGTCAACCTGCGACGTTATTAGTATACATGAATTAATCCAAGTGGACTAACGCACACATGCACCGAGCTGTATTGTTTTTATACAAATGTCATACAATTATTTATTCTTAGATTGGTATAGGCATGTATAGCAGAGTGGTAGAGAGCGCTTCTTGTTTAAAAGGCTGTGGTTCAAATCCCAGGACATGTACCGATGAGTTTTTTTTTAAGTTATGTACATAACTATCACTGACTCTGTACCTCGGAGAGCACGTTAAGCCGTCGGTCCCGGTTGCCATCAATAGATGGCAGTCGTTACAATCCACCAACCCGCACTGGAGCAGCGTGGTGGATTAAACTCCAAGGCCCACCATACCGATGGGAGGCCTAAGCCCTAAGCAGTGAGGCATTAATGGGCTGATGGTATGGTACAGGCATGTATGTTGTGTCTTAATTTAGCGAATATACTTTATTTGGCCATTAATTTAGATGCTTTTGGTGTCCCTCTTCAAACGTCATGGGATTAAGGTAGCATTTAAATTCTCTCAATAATACCTTAAAATATGGAAAGAAATATATAAAAGCCTTATATTTTTACAGGTTCAATCATCAGATGTATGAGGCGATTGGAAGAGGTGTTACGGCAGCTGTGTCAAGCTTCGAAGAATATAGGAAACACCGACTTGGAAAATAAGTTCAGTGAAGCGATCAAGTTATTAAAAAGAGACATTGTATTTGCTGCCAGTCTTTATATGTAATAGGTATTTATGAGGATGCAGTGAGTAAATTACATTTTGTACGTCTTACAATGAATTTCTTTTTTATGTTTATTAGTTGAACCGTTTCGATTGACTCCAATAGATATTATATTATATTTTTAAAGAGAACATAGAAATGAATTTGATATGATAAAATTAAAATCGTTTAATTCATAAAGCTTTTCTGTTTCTTGTTTATTACACAAAATCTTTTAATTACTTGTATCGAGGTGTGACGTCACGCCTCAATATTGCCCTGCCCTCTCTAATTAGAACTTGAAAGTTTATCTTGCCCATCTGGTACACAAGTCATAGAGATCCCTAAAAGCTGTATATTGTGATGGTTGCATATAAGCTGTAGAAACAGTTAAAAGCCGTACAGTGGCGCTACAATAGTTGTATATCTCCATTTTGGTAGCCTTTGTCAATATAATGTGCATAAAAATTAAGAGCATACAGTATTATATAAAAAAGAGTTAAGTGTTAATAATTTTATGTCTTCTATACCTACTATGCAGATGTTGTAGTTATTGTACAGCTCTTAGGTATTTCTAGAGTGCTTATTAGTAACCTATGACAAAATGTTGTAGCATTATTATTTATTCAATAGGTACATTCATTTACGACTGACCTATTAGCCGAGTGGTTAGAGTTCATAACTGCGGAGCCAAAGGGTTCGATTCCCGCCCGGGACAAATATTTGTTTGCATGAACATGTTTATTTGTTCAGTGTCTGGGTATAAAATATCTATATATGAAAATATTATCAAAAAAATAAGAATATTTAAGTATGTATATCAGTTGTCTTGTACTCACAGTACAAGCTTTACTTAATTTGGGACTAGATGGCGCTGGATGTCACACGTATTATTATTATTTAGAATATTTAAAAAAAAAAGTATAATCACTTATTCTATTGAGTTTTGTAGGATTAACCACTGAAATGAAACACACCCTCACAATGTTATAAGAGAACTTTATTGTAATAATCATGGTATAACTATAGCATGAAATGGCAAGTAACAAAAGTACACAGTATTATTATCTAGAATTATTTTATAGAACCATGTTCGTAGAATTGGCCGTGCCCGAAAATATAACTAGCGTAAACAATGTAACAGAGTATATATATATATGTAAAAAAATGTCGAAACAGATATACAAAAAAAATTGCATGTGGCTATGACTCAGATGCTTCGACGACCGAATCTGACATTTCATAAACATCGAAATATTAAAAACACTGAGATTACTCGTATCGAAAACTACAGCGACAATATGCTAACAAATAATATGTAAACCGATCCTTACGCTATGTCGTTTGGTGCCTGAGTGATATGTAAACGAACTGAAAGATCAAACCGAGTCTATTCGCTAACTACAGCTGTCTCTGACCGAGGTATTTGTTCGCCCGACGGGACCCTGCGGAGTGCAGTAAGTAAAAAAACCTTATCCCCACACCGCACAAGACGCTAGCCGCACCTATGCTAGAAGTTTACACTATGGTATCATTATTATCTTTTAATACTTAGGCGTAGATTAGTTTATAGTAATACACGACTCGACTGCGACTGCTATGGAAGACTCGACGCTTGCTAATAAGCACGCTCATTGGCTACAGCCACATTAGCTCACGGCCAACGTCACGCCGCGTATTAGTCGAATGTGATTGGCTGCGCCTAGTCGAATGTGATTGGCTGCGCCGTTGATTGTGAGCTAATCTCGGCCTAGCCTTACTCTACCAGTCCGTCCGCCACACTGGAGGTTTTCTCGCGCTACACCGACCTTACTGTTACGATATTAATTTACAAAATGTACAAAGTTCAAAAGCGTTCCCAACGATTCATTATCCAAGAGGCGTGACTTAGCCTTTTCTCTATTTGCGTTAACAAATGTAAAGCATTCTTCCGAAAGCCCGATTCTCGTTGTGTGTGATTTTTATTTTGAGACTTTCCAAATTTTAATAATTGTTGGTGATTATTGGTGCCAAGATTATTATTATTTTTTAAAATTTAGTTACAGTTATATGTTGATGGGAACAGAAACTGGCATTCGCTCCTTTCAGGGGTCAATATTGTTGAGTGACCCTAGAGTTTGACAAATAACTGCGATAACCTAAAGATTTTACGAGGCGAAACATTTTATAGATACTTTTTAAAATTGCTTTTTGTGCAGCTATCGGTTATAAAAATATAAGAACCCAAGTATTTCCCAAGGAACCTGTACGTAGAAAACTGAAAAAAAAACTATTTAAAAGAAAAGTGTTAAGTTAAAGAAACGTCGAAATTACGTGTGGAAATCATTTGAAATCGGAGGATAATTATGAAAGAAAGTCATACACGGGTGTTTTACGGCTTTTTAAAATTGTTATCTTTAGAAACTTATCAATTTATTAAATACTGACAAGTGACTGACAAACAAAATGATAGAATTTAGGTCCACTTAACAGTAGCGACATCTGCTTCGAGCTTTCAGTTTTTAATCCCATTTAATTCGTCTTACAACAAAACTAAAGTCTATATACTGAACGCCGAGTATTCATAAATACAGGAACTTGTGGAATAAGTATTTTAATTCAGTTTGCTGGGAAACAGCCTGTATTTACACAATTTAACACGCGACAATGCGTCAACAAGTAATCATTCACACACAATGATCCGCGTTCGCGCTATTGTTTAATGCATGTGTACTTTGATATTTCACGCTACGATTGGATGACCATTATTGTGCCACATGTCGTACAATCAAACTTAAATAGACAAGAATTTATCGTTTTTATTGCTATCCAATTGTTTAATTTTTTTTTTAGATATGTGGATATACTATGATTAGAGAGTGACATTTCTCTATCGTTGCAAAAGTTCAAATACGAGAATCGGGCACCAACTTCTGTACTTTGTGTTTTCAGAGCTACGTTGGATCTATAAAAGATGACATGAGATTAATTCAAAGTATAATATAGAAAATTGTTAATATAAACAATAAAAGTTACACAAATAAAATATTTATAATAAATCCAACCATTTGTGGTTTGGCACTGCGTGGAAAATAAATTACACACAAATTAACAATTTGAAAATTTTAAATCGTCATTTTGAAGGTAAAATTCATTAAGCGCAAATGAGCACAATTAAAGTTTTAGAGAGTTTTACCTACTCATCCAAATATTAGAATTATATTTAATGCCTTTTATCACTGAATGAAAGCAAGGAAACGATATAAAATGTACTTTCTGAAATTTACCTTTAGAGTAGATTATCCTTTACAAAAGATAGTTCAAAGGAAAACTCATTTTCGAACAAAATGTCCCTTAGTGAATTTTACCTTCAAAACGACGAAATACTTTATTAAAAGTAATAACAGGCGAGTTTTGCTTTGATAGATGACGTCTTATTTTTAAGATCCCTATTTATTTTAATCCTCGACCTAAAAGATCACAATGGAAATTATTAGCATACCTTATATAAACAGAGGACAGTATCTATTGTCCATTAATAAACAAGATATGTAGTTTTTTACTTAAAATATTACAAAGAGCAAACACATAGTTAAACACGATAATTTGATTTCGTGAAATAAAAAATTAGCGTAAACATTATAGCGTAAACATTATGCCGTAGATTATTGTCATCACTATAAAAACTCGTGAATTTAATGACATTGTTTTACAAATTGTTTACCCTGTTAAGAGTTTGTTGTAATTAACTTTTGATATGATTTCAGAAATAATATTTTCTTCAAACAAAAAGAAAGATAGTACTTTTTAACGATACAATTCTTCAATATATTGCTTTTCATTCAATATGTTAAAAGATATCCATGTGAGGGATATGTACAAGCGATCGGATATTCTTAACGTTTATTTGTTAGGAATTAAGTAATTATGGAATACGACGATATAGGTACATATACTGACGAAGACTTCAATACATTTCGATTTCAGCACAAAATGAGTGACACGAAAAATTCCTCTTATAGGCCTTTAAACGTTATATATAATATTTACAGTTAAATTGGCGAAACCGTTTACAGTCTCTAACAGCGTTATATAAAGATAGGCAAAAATTTTACTAACAACTAGAATGAAAAATGTCACAGACAACGTCACCGCAGCAGGCCAATTAGTTATGTTACTTGACGAACGCGTCAAGTGCCTGTGCTTACGACACCAAAAGTAACGGGCGGTCGCGCTAACACAGGCACACAGACTAGCAAACAAACTGTCTATCCGAATATTATTTACAATAACTATTATATGCAACTATTTAATAAATCTGCGATAAATCTGAATGACCTTTATAGTGAAATCAATTGTGTTATTATAGAAATTCAACATAGGTAAATTTTTCTAACACAGTATTCAAACGATATTACGTAATATTTATTTTACATTTAATTATTATTAGTTTTTCTTCAATAACTATTAACATTAGCTATAATTTTATAAGATCTCCGAGTTTTGTGATAATCCTCATTAATAAATTTAACAAGATATTCGTTACCTACCTATTATTCACTGTACGCGACTGTAAAATTAGTACAATATGGAAAGTGACAACTTATTCGAGAGGGAGACGCTTATCTCACTTTAACTCTAGTTCTTCCTCGCGTCCTGCATCAAAACTAGATCAAAAGTTCATTTGGTCGGACCAAAGTTTCAGTCGTAGGTAATAATCAAAATTGTGGCCGCAAACGGCCCGTTTCGCCGCACATACCCGCCACTGCGCCGCCTCGAAAGCCTCCGAAAAATATATTTTAACTAGTAACGCTAAACACTTAAGTATAATTATCGCCAGAACGCAGTAAAATCGGATGAATTTCGATTTAGAAAAATACATTCGGAATCGTTCGTCTCCTCGTAGACGACAGTTTAATTTCCGAATTACTATCATGTTTGCCTTTTCGCCATGAACGTTAGAGGCCGCTGTTCGGCTAGAACACAGTAAGTTACTTTTTAAACATTTTTTGTTCTATAACATTTACTAGCCGCATACTAACAACTTTTACGTTTTTCAATTGGAATAATCAAAGCACAACACGGCTAAATAGTAGGTACTGTTACGGACTGTTTGCGGTCGATTAGTGCAAATGAAATCCATGAAGCTGTAATAGGTATATGCGACTGATTTGACTGTGTTGTTTACATTGATCTAAGATAAGGTTGTATAGCAGGAGGGCAGTTTTAAAATAATCTACCTAACACCTGTTGTTTGACGTGTGCGGTGTTCTGTAGGACATCGGAACGCCGACTATTACTTCTTTAAACTGCGATTATGTTAATACACGTTAGCAGGCGGCGCCATGGCCCAGGGTGATTGCGGGTAACTTTACGGAGTTTTAATGGGGTTTGGACATATCGTGCAGTCACGTTGCGACGGTTCGTGCCGCCCACACGACGAGCGTAGCCAGCAGTGCGCGTAAAGGCCGCGTCCTTGGACCCCGGCCGCAGGACTGGATCTCTATCTCCTGAGTAATGATAAATAACCGTGAAAAAAGGTAAAGATAGAAATTGTAGCCATCAATAGTAGAAACATGAGTGGGTATGACAATGTAATAAAATATTGAACGTGCTTGAAAGAAGTTAAATTGCTGGGGCTACTCGCCACGACCATAACCACCACAAGTGGTCGGCTAATAAACGTCGATTGCACGTGTACAGCCAGTCGCTACAAACTCTATGGAAAACGTAGTGTACGTGCTCACCATAAGGCTGGCCGCTTGTGTCTATGGCGGGTAGCCTTCAAGCTCAAGACATATCATTGTCGTTGACCAGATAATTTTCTTGGAGATACAAATATGCAAGAACGATCAATCGAAGTAATTTCTTTGGTTTACGCGAAAATCGCTAGTACATTGTAATTACAGAAACGTTAAAACACATTTCAAATAGTTTAAAAGAAAAAATTCTTACCTCAGGATGGTAGCTAAGACAAGATTGTGGGCGTCGACGATGCGCGTGCGCGTGTGCTCTGCGGCAGGAGGCTCGGGGCGGGGCTTCTCGCGCCCGAACGTCCAGTCGTTTGGCACCGCACGGGCACAGCGTATCCACTACCAGTAGAATTAGGTTGCTATGCGGGATCTTTTGGACGCTGAATGGTCTGTGTACATACATCATAAGAGTGTGTTTAGATGTTATTCAATGTGTACACAAATTTGATTACATACATTGCTCGAACAAAATTCTATGGATTTAGAGTTTATCTTTCACTTACTAGTTAATTTATTTTACGCAATCGGGTTTTTTACTGATTGAGCTGTAGGTAGGTAAACCAAATAAATTAACCATGAAAGACATGCCGATTACTGCACGAGGCTCCATGCTATAGAAGTTTTCCTTTTGAAAGAAATACATGCTTGGTGTTATTCTTGGTAATTTTTGTTGTATTTAAAAATAACTAAGAAATTATTTTTTTTAAATTTTTAAGTAAAATAAAATTCTATAATGTTTATTTATAAACCTAGTTCCATTTTAACATAAATTCAAAATGCAGAACATTTTGTTTTACGGGCTATTTAAAGTGGTTTTCCCGAAGTCCCATGTAGTAAGTAATGTGTCCTAAAAAGTGAATATCTATACTAATATTATAAAGCTGAAGAGTTTCTTTGTTTGTTATTTCGTTCGTTCGTTCGTTCGTTTGTTTGTTTGAACGCGCAAATCTCAAGAACTACTGGTTCGAATTGAATTTTTTTTTTTGCGTTGGATAGTCTTTTTATTGAGGAAAGCTATAGGCTATATGTATAAAATAATACTATCTGTCTGTCTGTCTATTTGAGCAAATTTCCAAAACGGCTTAACGGATTTTGATGAAACTTTACAGATATGCAAAGGAAGTGATCAAAAGTGACATACATTACTTTTTGTATGTCTGTATGTACGTCCATCTGTCTATTCGAGGTAATCTCCAAAACGGCTAAACCGATTTCAATGAAATTTCACGGGTATGAAAAGGAGGTGGTCAAAAATGACATACGTTAATTTTTGTCCGTCTGTCTGTCGTTTGTCTTCACTGATCTATGAGTGTAGATAAATCCGAAACTACTAAGTATAGGGAGCCGAAATTTGGAACAGTGGTTTATTTTATAACGTGAGTATAAACTTTTTAAGAAAGGAATATTTGGAAATTTCAAATTTAAGGAGGGAGGAATGGAAGGGCTTTGTATGAAAGTCTTTGTTCTTTAAAGTTAGAAACATAAAAATTTTAACATAAATAAATAATGACGTGTTTCAGGATTTTTGGATTTCCACATTTTAAGGGTGGGAAACGGGAAGTGAAAAGTTTGGGAGTATCGATTTTCTTAACGGAGTGGGGCGAATTAAGATTGAAAGTTTGAATGGGTGTACCCAATATTAGTTTCAGCAAAAAGTACGTATAAACCATTTCGTATGTTAATACTACCTAAAATAGGAATGTGTAGTTTACGCAAGCGAAGCTTCGGGCGGTCGCTAGTTAAATATAATTCTATAGGTTAGGCGTCACGAACGCGTCATACCACGAACTAAGTGTTGTCAATTTTTAGAGAGGGAATGAGGCATCACCTCACTTATTGCAAACTACAGAGCGTATCGCATCCGTAACTTGTTAAAAGTTAATTGTGATGGTCAATTATACTACTTTACATACTAGGATACTAGCGACCGCCGTGGCTTCGCTCGCAAGGGTTACCTGTATGGGTCGTTTCCTCGTGGTCCTACTGATTTGTCCTACTAGTAGGACCACGCGGAACTAGGCTTCCTCGTGGCCTTATTACGCAGTAAAATATTATCAATTATTGTATCAACGCTTCCCAGCTAAAGTCTAAAATTTTTTGGTTAATTGCTAAAAATCTCCGTGGTCTGGTGTTATTAACCGAAATGCATAATATTTTTCACACGCGCAGACCTTAGGGTCTGTTAGGCAGTAAGAAGTGAGGTCATGATAAACTAATAGCGTGAGAGTAATAGTGTTCTTAACTCGTGCCGGTACCCCTATGTAAATAATGAACATTGATACTTATCCTAAATACCTATTCCTTTTGTCTATAAGCAAGCAGGTAAGCATCGATAGTCCAAGCAAAGCTAGAACAAGTGATTTACTGACATGCATTTATATGATATTCGTTTGTTTCTTCTACGCACATATGTAAAATGATTTGTGAGTAAATAGCTTATACCAGCTTCCCTTTCACTATATGTCTTTGAATAGATATAGCTTAACAACGTACTCTATATGTTTCTTAGTTCGGTGAGCTAAAAATATTCTTTTCCTTTGCATATATTTAAACGAATACATAAATCAAACTTACCTCTCACATCCTGAATTATGGCAGTTGGTTAGTTTTCCTTTCAGCGGTTGAGCGGCGGTTAGTCTCGCCGATTGCAGTGCGAATAACTCCGCACTAGTATCGCATGGGCGCACGGCGGCAGATCTAGCGGCTTCGCGGGGTGCTTCTCTGGGGGGTCCCAGATTGCCCCCCGGGGTACCCCCGCCATGGTCGTTGGACTTGTCTTCCGTACCCCCCATGCCATCGATTATGATCTCGTATGTCCCGCGGTCCCTGTCTTCGTCTTCGTCGTCATCGGTATCGTCGCCTTCGTAGTCTTCGTAATCTGTTTACAAGTTTGAGAATGAATTGTAAATATTTTGATATTAATGTAATGATAAATAGCATTAAAACTATAAGGATGTCTGTTTTCACTGAATTCAACTTTTGGCACTATCGGGGAATTTGACCCTGGAACTTGGACGTTAACAATTTACGTTACGGATTTTGGACTTTATTAAAAACGTTACGTTTAGTTCGTAGAGATACAGACCCCGGAGATCAAAGCATAGTTTGGTTAATAGAAAATAAAAATTAAAAAGGGGTAGAACTAGCCTATAGAAGAGCACGACAGAAGTGGACGCCTGCCAACGGCAGTCACTAGAGAATGTTTGACTACCGAAATGCTGGTGCTAGAAGACCCACGAATCATATATAAGGACGAACAATATAGTTCGGTTAGTGTTTATACCATCTTCCATGAACATCTTGGCGTGATAAAACTTTGTTTTCGTTGAATAGGTATCACGTGTGCGCTCCAAAACGGAAAAGAAGTCCGTGTAGATTGGTGTCGAGAAATTTGATTATGTTTCGAAAATGGGACATCAAGGTGTGTTTTCGAAATTTTATTGGCGGCGAAAGATAGATATATCAGTATGATTGGGAAACCAAAAAGCGTTCGTCGGTATGGGTGTTTTCAGATGGTCAGTTGTAAACAAAATTGCGAAGACCTCAGAACGGTGGTAAAAAAATGGCGGTCAATGTTTTCTTTTCACGGAGTGGACATCTTGCGGCATCAATGCCAGAAAGTTGTAGATCAGTAAATTTAGAATAGTATATAACAATCGCATATATAGCTAAGAGTTTTCAAAGGTGTGTAGAAGAAACAAACAGGTAAAGATCGGGGTTAGGGAAATTATGCTGCACCACAACAACGCAACTTCACACATTTTATCTCAGAACAAAAGCGTTTATCGAAGAATCGGATATTGAAACTCTGCCTTATCCACCCTACAGCCCCGACTTAGCTTCTTGTAATTTATTATTTCCAATGAGCAAGTCATGTCATTTTTCCATTTTATAGAAATATGTTAAATTCATTAAGAAAAACTAATGGTGAAATGATTTTATTGGTATCTACAAAAATGCTGAAGATAAATTTTTTTAAAATAAATTGTGCTATGACATCACTCGGTTACATTACTATGGGCTAACGTGTATAATTTGTACGTACCGGCACCGAGTGACGTCACAAGCGCGTCATAAAAACACAAACTTTGATTTGTTATGTCTCCGGTAATAATCGGTATTTTCCCGAAATTCAAAAAGCATAGTCATCTGTTTGTTATACTCTAGCGTGTTTGATACATAATTTTTTTGATGAGGACGCGCTCATTGTAAAGAGTAAAATAAAAGGAAAGTTTTTTTTTCAATGCCGAAAAAGCGATGGCTGTCTACTATTCAGCCATTTCTGACCTGTCGGAGGAAGACTGGAATAAATGTTTGGCGATGGAAATTTGCATACAGAGAATAGTTTGAAAAAATATAACACATTATAATATATTGTTTATTATTCACGTGTCTTAAAACTTATATAGTGATCCACGTATAATCATATTCCTTTAATTGATGCGACTCCCTATTTAGTACAGAATTGTATCCAAGAAATAGCTTAATCCGGGTATTTATACAAGGAAACAATAGATCATGAACACAGATATCTAGGCCCGGAATAAATTTGCCTATACATGCACACACTCTACAGTAATCGAAGCTTTTCAGAGAAGGTACATCACTATTTTCCAAGTTAAACATGTTGTCAAAACAACGTATGCCGTGATCTGATATATATTTACATTTTGATTGTTTACCTATGTCATCGTCTGCATATGGGTGCGCTCGTGTATTCGTATTCTGCCAAAGCGGGAACCAAACCGCCAGAAACTTCGTTAACCACCCGCCAAACCAGCTTAGAGGCTTCATGGGCTGTAGAAGAAATTATTTCTATTTTAAAACTTGAATAGACTTGTAATATCTAATAATACTTTAGTATGTTAGAGTATTGGTAAGGCTTTGCTGCGATGGATGAAGGCTTTATTTTGAACAACATTATGACAAGTATTGTTGAATATAAAAATTAAAATTTTATTTATTTGTATTTTTACGCGTGAGCGAAGCCGAATAACGAGCTTTCACTCTGTTAAGGTCGAATGTAATAGTGCTATATCTTTGTGTGTTATTGTTTCGTATTTCGTCGGTTTATTTGATACGTCTTTAGTTAAGGTAGTAACAGATTTATACGCTTGTAACATTGATTTAACAATTTAATAAGGATTTGTAGTCGGTAACCAAAAGCGAAATAAAAGCGTCCGCAACGTGCGTGAGTTGATAATGTTGATATGGCCGCGGCCCAGCTCCGTTGTGCGCATCAGTGCATGCAAATATTTATTACGGGTCGGACGTGTCACTCTGTTTGTGACGAGAATTAAATCGTAATAATGTTCAAAATAATTTAAAAATAATCGAATAACCGTCTGCAGGCATAAACTAATGTTAAATTATAATATTCACTTACCGCAAATACGATATTCAGCTCTTTTTTTGCGTCATTGACGAGTAGTTTTACAAATTTTTACGACAAGTCGGCATGCCGCACGTTTATTCGGCGCTAAGCCATTACACCGACTAAAAGCCGGTTGGTGGACTTATTGCGTTTTGGATGACTTCCTGCGCGGACACTTTAGAACTCGGACAGCCCATCCAGTTATATTATTGGTATATCAATGGCTAGTAATGATAAATTCGAGAGTTAATTATGTTGAATTATTATATTTTCGTAATCAAATGTACCAGTGTAACGTCTTAGTCTTTCTTGCATTTTTAGGGCCAGTCTAACCGGTTGCCACTATTCGGTAAAAGCCAAATAAAATAATAAAATTGTATATAATTGTATTATTTTAACTAATAAATAGAATCTAACGGGAACCTGTAACACTGCCCCATATATAAATTAAATGAAACTTACTTTGACCATAGTTGCTTCACCACTAAAAGGATTTCTTGAATCGGGGCATCGGCCTTGATGGTCATGGACAGCCACTTTCTTGTAAATCCGATCTTGGACTAGAGAGTCCATGATGGTTCCGTCGACTTGGCCAAAAAACCGACCCGTTTGAGAAGCATCTTCTGACAGAATGATGAAGCCGTTGTCGTCGAGGATGTAACAGTCGAGCTCGTCGCCGGCGCACGTTTTCTTGCATACACTTCCAGCGGTACACTGGAGAACGATTAAATTAGCAAAAGTTAATATTATGTCGAATATACCAAAACTGAGTTTCATATAATATAAATGTATGAAAAATTCGTAAAAAAAAAAGTCAAACAAAATGTAGGATAATTTTATTTATCTGTGAAATACAACGGTTTTTGCTAAGTTATTTTAAGAAAAGTTTTATGTTTCAGAGCAAAAAGGTGAACGGAATTGAAATTGTAAAATTTTAAATGGGAACAGTAGTAACGTAGGGGTCGTAATACAGGTAACTTAAAAAAAGGAGAACTTAACCCAATTAGTTGCTATTGCACTCATCTTAGCAAAACTGCAATTGCACTTACCGTAGAAGTGACATTCAAGAAGTGTTTAGCAAGGGAGTCTAAGTGGAAGTGCAGACCGACGACAGCGGCTGGCGCCCGGTGACCTCTGTTCTCCACGAACACCGCGTGTGTGGCCAACACTAGTGGAGTTGGAGTCGATTCGGCTCCATCGCGAAATGGCACGCTGAACACGAAGCTCTCCGGTTCCACCGCGTGATGTTCCACCGCACGTCGATACCACTCCGAGTCGAAGGCGCGGGCGTATTTCGCACTGAAGTGGCTGTAAAACGTTAGCATTTTTCATAATATGCTATTCGATCTTTTGGTGATACGAGAGCTTTTTCCACTTTTAGTGGAATAGCTATGTAATGATAATGGTTCGAGCCGTGGGACTAGTTTCTGCGTGTGATATAACCTATTTCGAATATGTTTGTAAACCTGTAACTATGAATATATGTTGACCCTCGAAGGGTAGGCAAGAATACTACCGCTTAGCCTAGTAGGTAGCGACCCTGCCTATGAAGCTGGAGGTCCCGGGTTCGAATCCCAGGTCGGGTCAGTATTTATATGATGAATATCGACACTGGTACCGGGTCTTGGTTGTTATATGTATGTGTTGTCTTCGCTTGGTACCAAAAACACAAGCTAATGCTTAGTTTGGGGCCTTAACGTTGTTGTCATGTATACCTTACGTGACGTTATACTCAATACAACTTTTTAAGTAGGTATCTATGTACTATTTATTACTATGTACAGTAAATTTTATAGGCAAGCCTAAAAAAAAGTATCTAAATTTACATGGGGTAGGGTAGATATTAATCTTAGAATGAAAACGTGAGGAAAATGTCGGGACCCCGAAATTATACAGTCAAATATTTTGTTCAATTACATCAATATCATTTTCAATTTAGCAATATCATAATATTTATTTTCTTTTTGACTATTAATGAATTAATTAAATTATACTTCACAGTGAAATATAATGGTGTATATTTTTCTCCTCATGTGTTTGTGGTCACGACGCGGCATCTCTATGTGCATCCATGGTTCTAATGTATAAAATGAGCATTGAATAAATTTAGCTGAAATATTGCACAGAATGTAGTTTAGGGTCTATAAGATATCCGGTTTCCCGAAATTGTACCGGTTTCTGTAAAGAAAATCGAAACATGAATTCTAGTCTAGTTCATTAGTCAAAAGGCTGTACATCGAAAAGTAAAGATGATATGATTATGTTGGTTCTAAATAAAAACACATACGCTTCAGAGTTGTCAGCAGGCTTGGTGGAATTGTGCTCTATCCACTTGAGCAGGCCGCTGCGGGTAGCGATGAAAGACATCACCACCACGAATTTTTCGAATTTTCCTTGTCTGCAAAAACAAACAAACAGTCACATGCTGTGTCTCCACTTTGTGATTAGATACAGGAATTACGTATGGAAAAAAAGTATTTCTTATAATTAATGAGAAACCGTATTTCGTTACAAATAACAGAGTATCCACTAACAAAAATAAAAGTATAAAAAAAATAAAAAAGATACAATTTTTTTTTAAATAATGACTATTTATGGCTAATATTATATAGCTGGTGAGCGCAAGTGCGGCAGTAACTAGATCAACGAGACAACCAATATTCGTCAAATTTTAAATTTTTTATATATTTGTTTTATTTGTTAGTCGACACTCTCCTTAAAATAAGAGATTTTATATAAATAGCTTTAACTTAGATAAATTATATTTGGCTTTGAAATAAAAGATAAGGACTGAACAGGAACAAGAGCGATGTAAAGAAATTTTACAGGACAGTATTTAATTATGGCTCATCAGCGAGGGATGTCTCGATCCAGTAAAAGTAGACAAAACTATAGATGGACCACTGTCTTGGATAAATGAAATATTTTTTTGGTATTTGTTTGCGCGTAGTACCTACCTGCTAATAACATCCGTTTTTATTTAGATTTTCAGTTACCAATTCCTAAACATTTTGTTACCGTATTATCACAATAATTTTTTTTATTGTGATTTCATTATTTTTTTATTTTTTTTTATTTTGATTAAGAAGTCAAGTTTGAGGTTAACCAAAGAAATAAATAATTTGTTATAGTGAAAGACAGATTCTTGTGCAAAAGTGAAAAATACTGTATTTACTTATTACTACTATTGTTTTATTTTTCTTGGTTTTCTTTTTATTTAAAAATTAAAGAAATTGATCCTTATGATTGACCTTATCAATTCGTAAATACTATAACAATAAAGAATGTTTTTTTTTCATATTTCACGTGTTCGGTTTCCGGCTCAAGCAAATTCTTTATCAAAAATCTTTAAATGCAAATTTGCTTATTTTTTAAAATAAAGAACTATTTCGTTTCACTCAAAGGTATAATTAATAGTTAGAGTAGGTGCTTTCCTTCTAACTCTCGTCTTTTATTTCCACTGCGTATAATTTATTTACAATTAATAATGTATGTAATTTATTTCCACTCCAATTTTATTCGTCTTATATCGGGAACTAAGGTAAATGCCGAGAATGCCTTTGTAAATAAGGACTAAGCATAAAACTTTTAAAAATGTTTCTCCAAGAAACAACTCGTGTAGTGACAATTGAACCCCAAGAAGTTATTGACGCATAGCGTAATGTACACTCGCGCATGATTTGTCGCTTACTACACTAGTGCTTTCCGTGACCTGTGCTACGATTGGCTGGTGTGATTTCAATAGTCGTTTCCCAAAATAAGCAAAATAAACGTCATCCTACTCTTTTTATTAATACTGAATAAAATTTTATTTTAGGTAAGTTCCAACTTTAAAACGTACAATTTTTATATTACGTTTGGATACTACGTATTAGATACATTAAATGGCTTTTATTTGTAAGGCGAATATAATGGCAGTCATATACAGGATGAAATTTTAAAAAACCATTCAAAAAAATTCTAGATGTTAGGTATCACCAATAGACCTCATTCCGTAAATAAAAAATGCAGATTCCATTTTCATAATAAATTATTTTATCTACAGTGCTATTTTATAACGTTTGGTTGCCTTCTTATTTACGACGCGCCCGAGACCTTGAAGCCGAAACGAGGCGGAGCGTGCTGGGGCCGTAAATGGTGACGAGGTTATTGGTTTCTTCGGGAAAGATTTGTGTAGTCATATCTCAATATTTTTCTATTGAACGATACTAAAAGTAAACAAGATTGCCATTGATTTTTTACCAAGGATCATTTTATAAAAATTTGGATGGTTGTTTAAATTTCACCTTGTATAAATGAATATAAGGTGGTCGTGAGGTACCCGAAGGATTTCATCACAAGCTTCCTGTCATTGTTAGGAGTCTTAAAATAATACGTAATGCCTAGAAAAAATTTGAAAAATGATATGTCATATTATCTGTCTGTCGCTTCCCTTTTGAGATATGAAAGAAAAGGAAATATTTTAATTGCGATTTTTCGTCATGCATTGGGGCCGGATAATAAGTGACTTGACGTTTTGTGTTGCTAGTGAGTAGCTAAAAAGTTTACATTATCATTTGTACACTCAGTAATTTCCTGCACTAGCACATCACTAAATGTAAAAAATCTTTTTTCTTTTTCTCGTTACAGGCCTAATATAGACCTTGAACGCTAGGGCTGTAAAAAATAAAAAACTTATTACTTTTTTTGAAGAAAGAAATGTGTGACTGAGCATAAAATTAAAATTTTTACATTACATAATTTTTTTTCTTATATTAATAACAGAAATCGCTTTCTTCAGGGACCTCGCGAGGACCTAGTATATATAAATCATTTTTATAATCTACTGACCACATAAATTATTTACATGTACAAGGTCATATAAATAATTTTTGTAATCATTAGATTTTGAAAACGATTTAAAGTAAATATTATAAAATTTTGTTTTCGGTTAACATGTCACCCAGTGTTCCGAGAGCTGCGTGTAAAGAAATATCCTTTCGCCGCTAAAAAAACATGATCAGCAAACCACCTTACCTGAACCTTGGTAGCTTTAATTTCGAATTATTGAAAAGGGATAATTCTTTCACAATATTTTGGGCCCGTCAATAAAAACAATTCGATAATTTAATAATATAATTGAGTTTAAGAATTATTCCCTTTTTATTTACTAAAACATTCCAAAATAAAATGATATAAAATCACCAATTCGTCCTAACTCTAACAGGGAAGATAGCATGAATAATGATTCATTATAGCATGAAAAAACGGTAAAAAAATAAAAATATATACGACTCTGTTGCGGTTAGAGACATGGATCTGGCCTTCTCGCAATAAGGTATTTTAATCCGCAAAGACCTATTTTTAAGACTGTTTAGCAGTATAAAGTGGAGCGAGTTGGGCCAACAAACCATCACGTTTTCCGATTGGCCATCAGACGCAATCGTGTGTATCGATTGGTCCGTTTACTATACAAGTTTACGTTGACCGAAAGAGTGTACATACTAAATGCACATCTTATGTCACTAGATTCGTGTCTCAAACTTATAATTCAGCGAAAAAATCATGAAAGCATAAATAAAATAAGAATTATATATTTTATGACAAATATTAATGATAATAATTTAGATGATAAATGAAATCTCATGAATGTAATAACAGAAAAAACTTTGATGTATTAAAATATGGCGCCCAACACGGGGCTCGAATAAAGAACGAACAGAAATGGCGACACAGGTGAGATCTGTATTTTAGCTTTCTATGGAGACTACTTAAACCATTAATATTCCTTGTTACTTTACCTGGTCAGTAGCGCCATTAAAGTCGCTATCGGGCTATTTGTGTGACAAAGACATCAAGAGTTAGTGATCCACATAAGATTAATAATGTGCTTGAAAATTTAATACCTAATTTGTGCTATACACATGCAGTGCTATTCGGATTATATTTTAATATTAGATAATTTTCATCGGTTTCCTCGAAAATTGTGAATTATAAGTGTTTTCTGATTTTCACATTATTAGGATTATGAAATGCATGCTGATCCAAAATATTCGAACTTACTGTGAATGGTGGTTGGCCCGTCCAGTGTGTGCGTCCAGTTCTTTGATTACCATGGCGTCGCGTATTAAAGATTGGACAAGATTCTTGTCACCTGTCAAAGTTGAAAAATAAAATTATTTTACTAGCACAACCATGTATTTTTGATTGCTTGAAGCGTTCAAATGTGTTATGATGTAAGCAAATTTTAAAGTTCTTGTATTATAGGAAACTTAATAGAAATCTGGGGCATGCAAGGAGTGTAGTGTGGACGGTTGGATCAAAGGTTGAATCCAGTATAAAATGTCAAATTTCGAATCTAAACAGTGCAAATGCATCAAGATAAATTATGGTCGAGAACTATCTTACGATATTTCGCTGTTTATTAAACAAACTGAAATTGTAGTAACACGTATTTGCCATAAACACCTATTAGTATATACGTGCGACTTTGCAGTACGATGCGCTTGCCAGTTAGCACAGATCTGGCATATTTCCGCCTCAACTTTTCTATGAAATTATGTTACTGCGACGTTTTTGTGACTAACATCAGAGCCGCATTCATATATGACACACATACTGTACTAGTGTTTTCATTACCGTTTATACTAGAACCAAAACCATATATGGTCAGCTACGTGTAGTGCCGTGTGTGACCGATCAGATTGCGCTCAACATATTAATTGCAACAGGTAATATGTCTCTCAGTATATCGTGAGAACATTTTTAATTCTAGATATCTTTGATGTGCTGTAAGTTATAGACAATGTTCGCTTCCTCCTGTACATCGTACTTTTACCGAATCTCAGCTAAGTTGTGCACTATTAACGTGAAGCAGCACTAAAGTTGTGCTCGAGAGTACTTTGGAATAGGACCTGGCCAGTTCTGACGTGAATTTTGAGACAATTACAAATGAGTCTCTCAGCGGAAGATGGCCCAAGCTACTAAAATAAAAAATGAAATAAATTATGTAAACTTTAACATTTCAAAAATATTTTCAAACCATAGTGACCTACACGGTTTTATGTGGCATAGGGAGATAGCATTGGTCGCATAAAGATCTTCTGTTATAAATTTTATGATTTCTCCAAAACCTCATTGGTAGGTTAGAAAAAGAAAAAGACACGAATTTCCTGCTCATTTTCATATCTAAATTCAGATATTTTGTATCCGAATTGACGCCCTATCGAGAAAGAAAAATATGACGATCTCTTACAACTCTTGTCTTGCAACACCAGTGCAATATATAATTTATCAAAACTTAAAAACGAATGATTAAGCACAGGAAATTAAATGTACTTTTATGATAATGATCTAACTCAGAAATAAACATAATTGATATTTTAATTCTCTGTAGTAAAATAGTCTAAATAAGCAATTTTTAAAATTTTGAATTTGAAAATGATATTGATTGCACTAATAAGCAAAAAAAAAAATACTTTTTAACGGTTAAGGTTCAATTTTGATCTTGATCACATAAATAAAATGAAAAAAAAATCGGACTTTTCAGCTGAGCGACTCAAACATTAATATGTATTAATATTTGTGACTGGGTCAAAATTCGCATCAGGATGCCAGTCAAATCTGTGTCATATAATCCACGTAGCTATGTAGTTTAGTTAAAAATAAGTACATTTGAAATTACTTTGAACTTGCCAATGACATGTTAGTATTAAAAATATATTAAATAAATATGCTAACAATAATAAGAATCTCTGTCCTGTTTCTTGTGCGAGTTATGGAGTGTTAGAGCACGCGGTCTGAGCGACATCCACTTCCAGCCGGGCTGGCCTGCACGAGCTAAGAAATGTACCAGCTGTTCCTCAGGTGTATTGAAGATCTGTTCCGAAGTGCTACTGTATTCGCAGTACACCCTGGAATGGAGTATAAAATTATATATTCGATACAATTTAACTATTAAATTCTTGGGGTTAATCAAGCAAGCTCTGGGCTTTTTTTCTCTCTTTCCCCAACTACTGTCTTCTATTTATTACTTTCTTTCCCTAAAGTGGGAAACCGGAGATAAATCGCAGAATTTTTTTGCGTTTCTTATATTTAAAAGTTAGCATTTAACATTTTACAGTTTTTTGCACATCTTTTCTACACCAGTAGGTTCGAGTAACCTTCACTTCACTTCATTAACCCATTTTTTACCCCACTGCAGGGGCTTAGGCCTCCCCTGGGGTGAGGGGGGTTTGGAGCTTAAATCCACCACGCAGCTCCACTGCGGGTTGGGGACTGTAACGACCGCCATCTATTAACAGCGTCCGGGACCGACTGCTTAACGTGCTCTCCGAGGCACGGAGTCAGTGATAGTTATGTACTTAAGTCAGAAAAACTCATTTGTACACGCCCGGATTCAGGGCCATGGGCCCTACGGCCTTATAAATTTGAGACAGGTTCGTTGTGCTTTAGGCTATCACGAGTAACTGTAACCTACGAGTAGCGACATATGAAGTTTAGTAGTGTCTTGTCTTGTAAATTACATAGTTATTAAAGAATATTCATAAAAAAATTACCAGTCAGGGTGAATTTTCCAATTCTCGCTTTTGAAAAACTCCGTAACTGAAACAAAAATTTCGCTTAGTATAAACTTCGTTAAGTTTAAATTAAAACGAATGCACTTTAGTCATTTATCTATCTTATTTAATTAGATAGATAACGAAGAAGAACTCGATTCTCCGATAAACTTATATTTAATTCGTAATTTTAGGGTCCGTCTATTAATCACTGAAGTTCAAATGAGTAGGGGAGTGGGTTTCAATAGCATCAACGTTCATTGACCTCGTTCGACCCAGATTATTGTGTTGTTTGCCGCTACGCCGGCGACTACGCATCGGACAGAGAGTATGTAAATTAAATATAGTCGTTATTTGAAAATGAATACGTCAATATCAAAATGGAATTTTTTTGTTAAATATTTTTTAAAATGCTCTGGCAGAAAGTTTTTTTTTTCCGACTGCAGAGGGTAACTTTTTGAGTGTATATATGTCTATTTATTTGGACGCTCTGTAGCCTAAATGGCTTTTAATGAATTTAAACATTGAGGTGTTTTTAGAGTTGTCTTAGTTGTGGGAGTGATATAGCGTATATAATATTTGATTGTAGCGTTTGCGATTAAAAAACCAGACAAGATTTTTTTTTGTGATTACAGCAATGGGTATCGAATGAATATGAATAAATAAATATTGACATAAAGAAACTTCTATTTGACCATTTTGACACAGGGTACAAAATAAAGTAGTACACAAGATCGATCCGTTGTATATATCAAGCTCATATATCTTTGTAAGGATCAGGCTTGTGTAGCTCCAAGCCAAGTAAAAACAGTAACAAAAAGTAATAAAAAAAAAATTAAGTAACCTGAATGTAAAATTATTAACTAAAACAAATTTTTTGTAAAACGAAAATCGATTTTCACTACATATTTTGGTAATTGGTTTGTCCCCTTCTGCAATACCTTATATAACCGCTGATTATATAACATTCAAGTCATATTTACATGACGGTCTATTTTATTAACATTTTATAAATTATAGAGCTCATTTTCTTTTTCCAGTTAATTAATTTTTTACACACTCGAGTTTTTGTTTTTTATTTCAACAGAAAAGTACATTTAATGTCGGGTGAAGTACAGGAGGGTAGCCTCGAACTTCACCACGTATCACCCACAAGAAGGGAGGGATAAAATGATTGATTAAATTTGCATCAGATAAAATGATGATTGGCTTGAAAAGGAAGTAATAAACCATTTACAATCCGATCACTGTGGTCAAATAGTCACATTAAAAAAGAAATCACCCGATAAACCTTTGAGTGTCAGGTATAGACCATTGTCTACAAAGAAATTAAGCAAATTTGCTATTAAAGTGGAAAAAAACATTTTAAATTATAATTTTTTACAAAAAGATCCGAACAAATCATATGAAAGTTTATTTGAAATTGTTTCCAGAGAGTTTGAAAACAGTTTTAAACTGAAGAATGTAAAAACTTGTAACAAAGTGAAATTTTGTGAATGGTCTACTCCGGGCATTCGGAAAAGTAGAGAACGGCTTTATTGTTTATATAAAGATAAAAATTTAAATACTAATCAATCATTTGTAAAATATGTAAAATCTTATTCAAAGATATTCAAAAAGGTTTGTAAAACAGCCAAATCTATTCATATTAGAAATAAAATAGAGAAATCGGAAAACAAATGTAAAACTGTGTGGCAAATCATACGTACTGAAACAGGCAAAATGAAGCCTCCCGACATTGAATTTGCTTTGCGGGTGGATGACAGAACTGTTACCTCAGCAATCGACGTCGCTCGCGAATTTGATTCTTTTTTCCAAAATATAAGCATTAAAATCACGGAACATTTGGGTTCATCTCCTGACCGTGCTGTAACTTTGTTAAAGGAAAATGTACCGACTCAGGGGTCGGAGTTCCAGTTTAAAAAAATAAATTCTTTTAATATTATTAAAACTTTTCAGTCTTTAAAAATTAAAAAGACCGAGGACTTATGGGGGCTGTCGGTGAAAGTTATAGGTTCTGTTGTTCACATTATAGCACCATACTTGTCGAGTATATTTAACGAATGTATTAAAGCGGGCATATTTCCTAATTTAATGAAGTATAGCAGAATAATACCTCTGTTTAAATCTGGTGATAAAAAGGACCCCACTAATTATAGACCAATAGCAGTGTTGCCCACATTAAGCAAAGTTTTCGAAAAAATCATGCTCGATCAAATGCTTTCTTATTTTATGTCCCACAATTTACTTCATTCTAGACAATTCGGTTTTACGAAAGGAAGATCCACAACAGACGCTGGCATTTTACTTTTGAAACATATTTTTGATGCATGGGAAAATTCCAAAAATGCTATAGGGGTCTTCTGTGATTTATCGAAGGCATTTGATTGTGTTGATCATCGGACATTGTTGCTTAAATTAAAACATTATGGTATAAATAATTGTGCTAACAATCTAATAGAATCATACCTCTGTAATAGAATTCAAAAAGTTGATATTAATAGATTTAAGTCGAAGGGTTCTATTGTGAAAATGGGAGTTCCTCAGGGATCTATATTGGGTCCCTTTCTGTTTTTAGTGTATATTAATGACTTACCTTACTTGGTAGAAAAAACTGCCGAGATAGTGTTGTTTGCTGATGACACTTCTCTCGTATTTAAAATTAATAGAAATGAAGAGGAATTCTCAACAATAAACTCTTCACTTTCGCAGGTCTTAAATTGGTTCAACGCTAATAACCTATTATTCAACGCAAATAAAACAAAATGTTTAAAATTTACATTGCCCAATGTTAGACAAGTTGATGTCAATTTGAGACTTGGAGGAGATTCATTAAGTTTGGTTAATGAAACTGTGTTCTTGGGCATTACTATCGACGCAAATTTACAATGGGGTCCTCATATTATGAGGGTGGCTGGTAAACTGAGCTCTGCTGTTTTTGCAATTAGGCAAATAAGAAAACTAACCGATGTGCCTACAGCGAGGCTGGTTTATTTTAGCTACTTTCATAGCATAATGTCATATGGCATTCTGCTATGGGGAAAGGCCGCTGACATTCAAACAATATTTGTTCTGCAGAAAAGGGCTATTCGAGCTATATATAAATTAAAATCTAGAGATAGTGTAAAGGCTCATTTTAGAGAAGGTAATATTTTGACAGTCCCTTGTCAGTATATTTATGAAAATATAATTTATGTACATAAAAACATAAATGCTTTCTCTAGGGTGGGTGATGGCCACAACTTAAATACAAGACATAAGCATATGTTATCAATTCCCAGGTTCAGGCTCTCAAAGGTTAATAATTCTTTCATGGGAAATTGTATCCGTTTTTAGAAACGGATACAATTTCTAGAAAGAAAAAACAATTAAGAAAAACATATATTTAAATAAAATAAACAGAGAGGAGTTTCTTGCCGGTTCTTCTCCTCCTAGTTTTTGAACCGGTACCTAATCAATTTTTACGACTTTCAATAAGTGTGTGCAAACATCTTATTTTGAATAAAAACTTTTTGAATTTGAATTTGAATTTGAAAAAGGTGAAATATAAAATCTCACGTGAATAATGGACGGGCCCTTACCTACATGTTGTACAAAAATTTAGAATTTAAAGCGTCGAGCCATGTATTTATCGAATCATTTAACATACCATTTACTGTGCTATGCTTGACTTCTTGTTCGGCCTGCAGTTCATACATGCCGTAGCCGTCAGGCAAAACCGCGGCCAGGGAGTAGGGCGTCCCTTCAACGGGGCTGTAGAAGTAACGTTGCCTCCTTGTGGCTACACGCCTCATGTTATCGTACTGCACTTTCACACCTATCTCCGTTTCACCTTCGCGTTGTTCTATCATGTCGTGTCGTAGCTGGAATATAATTTTTAAGTAGAGTTTAATATCAGCTACATCTATTTTGACTTTATTTACTTGTATTATGCTCACTCCATCTCCCCAATATTAGCTTCCGCCCACACTTTATTCACGTGGTTCAGCTACATGAACACCGCGACAAAGAAATTATTTCGTACTGGAACGAGATGTTTCTATAAGTGACATATAAAACTATTTCGTTTTAGCACGAGATAATGCGTCGACAAAATCTTGTCGCGGTGTACAGGTTAGCCTGGGCTGGGCTCATTCGTTTAACTGAAAGTACCTACTGTAAATATAAGTTTTATTTAAAGGAAAACCTTCATGTTATTTTAAAGGTAAGAAACTCTGCGTTCATGGTATTTCGGAAAGTCACGTGTTTCAGCCAGGAAACGAACCGACACAAATAAAAAAAGTCCTCTATCTTCATGGCTTCAATGGATAGCTCATTCATAGAGATCAGATCTCTTCATTTAATATTGCATCTAAAATCAAAGGGAAGTCTGGAAATCTAGCACTATTTTATCGAACTACAAAATGCATAATCTTATAAAAAAACTATTGACCGCCCGCGGCTCCGCACGTGTAGACTAGATGTTTACGTATCGTAATGAAATTTAATAATTTCTTAATAGGAAAAGGGAAAGATCCAGGGAAGGGGGAGCATCCTCTCTTACATTTATTACTTTCTTCTATGGTCTTCGCTTGTCATTTCAAACTGTAGTGAAAACCACGATACAACCTCATATTAAGAAAAAAGCCTTTATTTTGAAATCACAGACAGATACTTCTATTTTACTAATACGTATAGATGTACTTATAATTTCGCTAGTAAGTACATTTCAAATCTACTTAACTAATAAGAATAATATAACTTACATCGAGAAGTAAAGTAGTCAGATTGACCCTGGAGTTTTCATCTGAATCGACTAGTATTTCCACATCTGTTAAGTCTACGCTGCTATATAAGGGACGCAGTGTTTCCGTATACTGAAAATATGTATAAACATTAAGTTTTAAAATAAGTTTAAAATTAATATTAAAATTAATTATTTTGACAGGTTTTCGTAAACTCACCTCTTCATTAGTGTGCTGCGAAATATAGAAGAAAACGTATAATTAGTTGTAATTTATTTATTCTATTACTATTTGAGAATAATTCAGAAGCTTACCAAAGGTCTCAGCTCAGGGTGGTACAAAACATGCCCGTTATTGTCCACCATGAAGGAATAACCATTTACTCCGAGCTGCGTTAAAATAAAATACATAAAAATATTATCGAGTTAACCATTTATTAATAGAGAATGTGTAAAGTGCGATCTTTAAAATTTACAAAAGCACAATATACTGACAAATTTTATAATTTTAATTGGATAACAGATAAACAGTGAAAATATTTAAAATGATATTTTTTTAAACTGAAAACGTTCGTCCTTGTATTTTATTTTTATCGTGTATATAGACTTATACAATTTTTTCACACTTTTAGTACTAATCTGAAGTAAGTACCTTGTATGGTGGAACGAGCTTTTTTATTTGTTCGACAGGCACATCAGTTCCTACTACTCCCAAAAGATTGGCTTCTCTCCTTTGCTGTATATATTAAAATTACACTTAAGCGATTTAAAAACAATTTTGTACATCAATAAAGTTATATTATGAAAATACTCCTCTTGATCCCTACCTACAGATACGTGTGTCGTAAAAAGTAAAAAATTCACAAGAGGTTCGTGTAGTTTCGATTAATACGAAAATGCGATTGTGTCAATGCACACAATTTGCTGTATAGTTCATTAAGTAAAATTAAGTGTGTCAAAAATATCAAAATCAATAATAAGAAATGAAACCATGATATTTAAATTACGAGTACATTCTTTGAAAAAATGTAATAATTAAATAAATAAATATGTATTGTACATAAACTATGTATTGTAAGAAAAATAGTGACTCGTAATGACAATTTATTATTTACTAAAACATTTACCTAATTTTGTGTACCTATCTATAATTTTTTCTGGAATAATATCTTATTGGTAGGTAATATTAGGTCCGAAAAATGTTTAATTTTTTTCGTTTATGATCTCCTTAGATAATTCATAAATTGTTTTAAAAAAATTGAAATGTGAATAAAGATCCCCTGCATTTTCTTTCATGCGCAAAAAAATGATAAACATTTGAATGTCTTTTGGCCCTTGCAAGAATTTTAGCCATTTAAAGTTAAGAAAATCGTTACCCAATCACACGTCTTGGATCATAATTTTGTGATATCTCGATCTATTAAATAAAATCAGTCACACGCGTGGCATGTCTGCGAATGAAGCCGTAGACCTGCGACTGACGACGGTCACTCCTTACTAGCTCATCCGACATCACAAACCTCATGACTCATCACCATTCGGGTTGTCGTCTAAATGACATGATCGTCATTGCTGGCCACAGACAAGTCAACCTTATAGACCACGCTTTGACAGGGAGTAGCATTCGCCAAGGCTATGTAGTGACACTACATAACTACGTCGCTAGTGAGCCGTCAGTTGGAAGCACGTCGGAAGCCATTATATTGTCAATTTTGAACGAGCCAATGAAAACTAGCCGACCTCTCCCCGCACCCCGCCACTTTTTGGCGATTTTGTTTTCGTACTGACGTTTATTAAAGTGTGGTCTATAGGTTGACTGGTCTGTGTTGCCGGCCTAAGGCCAATTAGTCAGCTACAACACTTTTCCATATTTTAATTATAAAATCACGCATACTTGCAACTTCATTGTTTGTAGAAAGTAATACTCTGTAATGTATCTCTAGGATGAATAAACTTACAGTGTGATTTCTCCTGTCGAAGATCGGCACTGTGACCGAGGCCATAAGTTGTCCCATTCCGTCGTCTGCCAAATTGCTGCTCTGTTGATGAAACAAAAAAAATTTTGTCTACACTTTTTCTTTAAGTGCGTATATTTATGAAATATAGTACCTGATATATGAATTATTTTGTACTTACCCGTCCTCCCAAATAAACGGGACTCCAGTGTGCAGGATGGACGCTTTGATACATGACCATAGGACGAGCGAGGACTTCAACTGTATGAAACACTTTGCGACGAATCTCTTCATAGTCGTTTATGCTTACGTGGAAACCTGTAATATTCGACAAGTGTAAAACTAATATTAATGAAAGCGATGGTTAATAACTATAGGTCAGATTTCTTAATGCTTGATTATATTCCTAATACTTAAGAAGTATCTAACTTCGGTTATTATGAGTTATCTAACTTTCATATTCGGAGAATATATATCAATATCAGTCTGAGCCTGTTAATGGTTGACTGTTAAACACTGTTAATTATTTTCTCGAGAAAATGTGTTCGTCTGTTTATTTATGGGTTTGTATTTTGTTTCCATCATAACGAGGCAACAAAATTGCGTGATTTTTGACGTGAATTCGATGAACGTCTTCCTAGTCGTACCGGCGGGCATTCCAAAAAAACATGAACTTTTGAAAGCTTCATATTAAATCATTGAAAATTTAGGAGAATTTTAGAAGTTACTAAAATTGTAGTTATATTGTTGTGAAGAACCGTACGGTGACTACACTAAAATATATGTTTGACCCTCCCTTCACCCCCTGCGATGACGTCATAGACCGCGAAAGTGAATACTGACAATGAGGTCGCCGGCGCCGATTAGTACAACTCGCGATAGCCTCCATGAAAAACATCGAAATCACTAAAAAAAAAACTAACGATAGTAGCCCGACTTCTTCTTGTAAGTAGATAGTCGAACGGACGGAGAGTAACAAACGCTACTATTTATTCCGGTTGAAAGTTCCCATGGGATACAAAATTCGTTATTTTATTACGTCGTTGCAACGGAGTAACGCAAAGACGTGGTTTTCTGCATGGAAATAATTGGACGGATGGAGAGTAGACATGTTACAATACTATTTGTTACTTCTTCTAACAAACTATTAGCTTGAATTTAATAATTTACGAAATGACCCAGGTTCATTTTATTAAGTTTCATAATTAGTTTTGTTACAGGTTGTTGATATGTTATCATTTTATGTTGTTTGTTTTATTTAGAAAATCGACAGCAAGACAAGCCAATAAAAGCATCGTGATAGCATACCTTTGTTAGTACACGCCATGTCCTTCAAAGCATGTGCGGCTGCAGCGTCCCCACCCACTCTGTATGTGAAGATGCGTACGGGCATGTGTGGCCAGTTCCACGCTCTGAACACTGCTTTGGCGCCTGCTGCACCGCCGCCGCCGCCGACCACGGCTATCGCCTGGTTGCACTGACAACCTTGACCCGTGCGGTTATACTAGAAATAAATCAAATGGAAGGTTCTAGGAAGCCTTAGAAAAAAATATGTCAACACTTTTAAGAAGGACCAAATTTTAAAGAGCTAAAGCCGAAGAGCCTATGTGAAGCGATTGATAAGTAAATGCAATAAGAGGCACCTAAAGACTAAAACATTCGACTGTTGTCTCTTTTAAAAAAACTGACTTCAAAATTTTTAACAAAATTATTTTTTTCTACTTACTCGCTGCAATATTTCGAAAGCTACAGTCAGCGCTCCGGTCAGGTTAGCGGCGCCGCCATTAGGCTCGGCTGTCCATAATGCACTCTTCAACTCGCGAATTGTTTCTGGTACGGCCTGTAAAAAATATATTTGAACATGCATTTTTACAGCAACGTGTATGAATGCATTAATTGCTCTAATGGACTTCAGCGGGATCGATTTTGGTTTAGTGTGCTCATAATTAAAATGACGGTTGCAGTTCCCTCTACAGTTCCCAATGCATAGGACGACGACTCCTCACTACATTCTATAAGTGAACAGCGCAGATCACATGGCAAGCAATGCTTTTGCCTAGTCTAATAAGTTATATTTCTTAGGTCTGTAGGTACCGCAAAACAAAATAATTTTGATTATTTTTGTCTCTCAATCTGTTACAGAACTCTCTCTACTTTAGGCGACGGACACATTAGCTCACAGTTTCAAAGTTAGCAGGCGAAATATGTCCCTAGTCATTTTATACATTACGTTTGTACGTACTTTCTTAATGCCTAGTTCGCTAGGCCTATTCGTTCTGTATTATTTTCGAACAGTATTTATTTATTATTTGGAAAATTTATAATGAAGTAACATTTGATATGAAGATGCTGTCTAAATATTTTTGTAAAATTTATTGTATTTATTTACGTATACGTAAGAAAGTGTATGTTATATTATAGCCATTGACGTAATTATATCGTACCCAATTATAAGACATGCTATTATAATTTTAATGATAAAAAACATTAATAAAAGAACTCGTTTTTGGCGTTTTCGAAAGAAAACTACTTATCCGTTATCAGATTTGTCGATTTCGAGAATTCTAAGAATTTCAAAAAGGAAAAAAAAACTATATTTCCATAGTTGGAAAACCTAGATTTTTATTTGGTCACATGTTATCAGATCTGCTATTCGAGGTGGCCATTATAGTGCGATTGTACTGAATCCATTAAGGCTCGTGTACAAAGCGTCCGGAGGAGCTGACAGATTAGTATCGTTAATGCATGGCCGCGGGCGGTCCGCAGCGGGCACGCGATCGCTGCATTTGCACCGAATCAGACGCAACACTACGGAAATAAACGACGATTTACAACTAAATTTAACCTGTAATAACGACCGATCGGCCTGATATAACACCCCGACGCGATTGATGTTAATAAACCACAATTTCGAAACAATCTAACTTGTGTAACGGAAGCTCGCTACGGAAAATTGACTAAGATATCGTAAAAAACCCGTTAACGTGTCTGAACAGTCTATGGTCTGAACAGTCTATGGTCTGTACAGTTTATGGTCTGTACACAAATGGGTGTGTGTAAAGTTGGCGTCGTTTTGACATTTGGCGGCCCCATAACATTATTGAAAGTCCATAGCTAAGCTCCGATATTATTTACAGCAAAACTTATTTTATACATACGTTAATTGTAAGTAGTACTTTAAAAGAGTAGCTAAAAAAATGATGGCCGCTAAAAAAAACAACACCACTTATCCATACAAGGTTACTCGTACCCGTTTCGCAATCACGTTTACGCACACGGATTGAACAAATTCGCAACTTCAGAGCTGTACAGATCTCTTGCACGTACGTATTGTTAATTAGATGGAGGCGGACCAAATTTCAATTCGAGGAAACACGACACACAATAACACAGAAAGAAATGGCACTATTACATGGAACTTTATCGGAAAGAGAGCGCGTTACTCGGGCTTAGTTATGCTTTTCTTGCGTCAATTGGACACAAAGTTCGTCTACCAAGGTAAGCTCTAAGCTATCTCTAAGCTGATATGTAGCTATAAGCTGGTAAAGCTCATTTGTTATTTAAATGTATGTCAATCTGCTTTGTTGAATTTCATCAAGATTATCTATACTAGTAGACGTGTAAAGAGCAGGATTATACTTCGGTTCCGACTGAACTATGTTCTCACAGACCAAAAATTTCCGTAGACATGTTACCGGTGAGCTAACATAAGACACGAAAGTTCAGCTAACGGCACAACTTTGTTCCAGCTGAGATTTCCAGTCCATTTAACAATCACAAAGCATGGTTCACTAAAGTAAATCAAAAGTCGTGTCCAACTTGTTTATGATACCTCCGTGTGTAATGAAAACATTTGAAAGATACGCACTCTCTGTGAATAAAGACGCAGGATTTACATTTCACATATACGTATTTTAATTTATAATATATTTTTTTAAAACAATGAATAACTTTATTTAGACTGATTTAGGTTCAAAATATACTCATGAGTATAATCTCGTGCTCCTGAAAAGCCTTAGTACAAATGACAGGGTTTATACATACAGGGCTAATATGGACATGTGTCCATTAGCACTTTTTGTGTTTCTAATTAGTGAACAATATTACCACCATAAAATTACGAATTGACTAGCAGCCCTCTTCTAACCACGTATACTCTAGCTAGCTCGTGTAAGATGGCGAGGTTTAGTCCGACTTTAAGCGCGCAAGGTCCCCGCGCGCCGGTCTGCACCCCCGTGAAATCCCCGCACGCCGAATTCAACCCCTCGTAAATTGCATAATGTCACTTCGATACTGTGAATTGACATTTATGACTCTATTAAAACCAAACGCTGCTGTCAAATTAATTTATGATTACCACTGAGTAAAATAAGGTGTCTCATGTTAATTTGTGATATTATGCCATTTATAGCGTATATTCCAATAATAATTTACTAGTCTGATCAGAAATGACTCACGACATGGTCATGAAAGAAGCGATGGCAAGTTTCGAATTGTTATTGAATATGAGAATTTTATTAACAAGTTTGATTACAATGCAGGCCATTCTACTGGGTAGCTTTAAGATATACAGGAGTTTACAAAGTGAATGTTATCCGGCTTGTGCGACTCTCGAGCTTTTTACATTTTTGTAGTTACGACGTTTTTCTCTTGTCCTTTCTGACATCTAAGAGAATATTTCATTCCATCAGCCCATTATGCCCCACTGCAGGGGCTTAGGCCTCCCCGCCAGGGTGAGGGGCTTTTGAGCTTAAATCCGCCATGCTGCTCCGATGCGGGCTAGCGGATTGTAACGACCGCCATCTATTGACAGCAACCGGGATAGTTATGTACTTGAGCCAGAAAAACCTATTAGTACACGCCCGGATTCGAGCCACAGCCACAAGGCCTTGTAAATTTGAAACAAGTTCGCCACGCTCGGGCTATCACGACATATACTAGTACAAGAAGACACAAGATACAAGAGAATGTACTAGTTTCTAACCAACGTAAATATGCGAGCTTTCAAACACGTTGCCGTTAAACTTTCCGACGAAGGATTCAAACGTAAAACGCCATTCCAGGTGCAAATCTGTCTCTCTGCGTCTGAGTGGCCGTTGACCGTTAAGTTAACAGTATATGCAAATTCCGCAGAGACATTAAAACTCGGGATTAGATTTGGCGAAATCGTTTCGTTGTACGCATTGGTATATATAGATAGGGTCAACAAATAAAATTACTCGCTCAATTTCATGGGAGTTTCGTGACGCTGAATGTGGAATTTAGAGCGTTTAGAATTCGGTCCGTTTATACCTTTCCTGGTATTATCGGGTATCCTTTGTATTTAGTTTAAATAATTAAAACATACTAAGCTAAAAAAATTGCTAAACATGTAAATTATTTTTTAAAATTGTATGTAATCGATTAATTAGTTATCCCTAGATTCTTGATAACTCAAAGCGCTCGACACTACAATTTTTTAGTCGTACGTTTTTTTCTTTGTGTGAATGCTTATAACTCAAAAAGTAATAACGAATTTTGATGAATTCAACACTTTTAAATAGATAGATAGTATTATGGATATGTATCATGGATGGACCTTACTATATGAGAAATATACACTTTCCATGATTACGCTACGCCAGGTTCTTCCAAAATTCCAGTTTTTAAATCAATCTTTTAGCACTTGATTCCGATGTGAAAATTCTTCGAAAAATAGATATTATTTTGCAGGCCCATCTCATCCCATCAGCCCCTTTTATACCCCACTGCAGGGGCTTGGGCCTCCCCTGAAGATGAGAGGGCTTGGAGCTTAAATCCACCACACTGCTCCAATGCGGGTTGGCGGATTTAACGACCGCCATCAATTGACAGCAACTGAGACCGACTGCTTAACGTGCTCTCCGAGGCACGGAGTCAGTGATAGTTAATGTACTTAAGTCAGAAAAAACTTATGTGTAGGACACGCCGGATTCGAACCACGGCCACATGGCCTTATAAATTGGAAATAGGATTGCTGCGCTCGGGCTATCACGACGCCTATTTTTCAGTAGGTACTTTAACTAAATCTTTCGGTCGATAAAAACATAGTTTAAGTAATTTTTACAGATCGAATGATTTTTTAAACACAAGGGTGATTAAAGATTTAAACTCGTTTTTATATCAACCGCAGTAATTAATAAAGTAATGTAAAATAAGTTTTTGGATAGGTAACTGAACAAATCGAATCATTTGGTGGTCATATTGAAACATAAAAATCTTTTTGTAATTAAATTAATTCTACGAATGTTTAAAATCATGCGTCTAGATGACATCGGCGTCTCATTCAGCCCTTATCTCGATGCACCTCGAGTATCAGCGAGCACGAGCAGCGGCCGAGGGAACTTGCCTTAATGGAATGAAAATTATTGCATAAGTTTCCGAAAATTAATTTATACATCCATAAAGTTATGCATTAGTCGTAAATACTTTGAGCCTGTGATAGATTTATAACTTTTTATATCTTTCCGAAGAAACTCCAAACGAAACGTCAACAAGAATAAATATCAATTCACAAAGAAAAAGCTTATCGGAGCCATAAATATGTGTCAGAATACCTACTTACTTGTGCCAATACTTTCGTGAAACACGGGTGTATTTCAGAGACGGTGTCACTGTATCTGTATATGTTGACGAAATCGTTAGGCCCCAAAACGTCCAGTAAGGCGGTAACAGTTGCTTTGGCGAGGCGCTGATAAGACGAACCCAAGTCATCCGAGTCATCGATCAGAATGACCAAATCTTTGGGCGAAGTAGCAGCTTCCACGAACCAGTTCGAAGATCTGAAGTCGTAGAAGTCTCGAGCGTGATGCGAGTAACCGTCTTCGGGAGGCCAAGACATTGCTGAAAACAAAATTGATAAAAGTTCTAATTATAAGTAAAATTTCTAGGGCTTTTAATTTTATAAAACAATATAATAATTTTAATTTTAATTAGGTAGCGACCCTGCCTACGAAGCTGGAGGTCCCGGGTTCGATTCCCAGGTCGGATCAGTATTTATGAGATGATGAATATTGATACTGGTACCGGGTCTTGGTTGTTATATATATGTGGTGTCTTCGCTTGGTACCCAAAACACAAGGAAATGCTTAGTTTGAGGTCAAGACATTGGTGTGATGTAGACGTTATTATTATTATTATCTCAAATAATGAGCAATAGAAAGAAAAAAAATTATAATTACTTGTTCCTAACACTGACTGGAAGGTTCTGTTAAAATCCCGATATTGATACTGGTACCGGGTCTAGGTTGTTATATGTATGTGGTGTCTTCGCTTGATACCCAAAACACAAGCTATTGCTTAGTTTGGGGTCTAGACGTTGTTGTAATGTATATTGTTATTATTATATAACATTATTTTCTGACATTATGTGGTAACGGTAAAACTCTTCTATAAATTATAATATAAGATTTAAAAAAAAATCACTTATATTAAATGAGTTCTATCTTTTTACAAAGTCTGAGCGTTCTATCACGAACAGAGATTATGGAGTGCAGTAAAAAATGCATAGACGCAGCAACTTTAGTTCCTATAATGAAGAACAGCGCAAAGTGAACCGCTTACTTACCACGCTCGTCTCTTAAATTTTTTGCTCATTATAGGTTTTTAATTATTATACATTATCTCACCTGGATAACGTCGCATGAAACCGGTAGAAGACGCGTAGTATTGCCACGAGAGCGTAGGGTCTATCTCGTAGTTGTTCACGAATAAAGGATCCAAGTGTTCTGACCAAGCGATCTGATGCTGCACTTCAGGATCTGTCAATGAAAGAATGACGGAAATTAATATTCGCCGATCGTTATAATTGTATTTTATGTGATCAGAATCACACAGAATAAGCTTTCTATCTAATAATGTGTAAATTCAGTACTACGCCTTCAATACTGTAGTAGCTCGGAAAAGCTCGGATCGGTTGAAAGAAAGAAAAGAGGCTAATTATTAATTAATAATATTAATATCATAGTGGATTGAATTACAGATATCTATACTATGAAAGTTGATGTTTTAAATTATATCGAGTGATTTCGTGAAATCGTATACAGCAAAAATTTGATATTATATTTGAGGACTTTTAAATTAATTAATTAATTAAATTAAGACAACCTAGAGTATATTAATATATTATATTTTTTAAATTTTATCTATGGGTTTTCAAATAATAATCGATTGTTGAAAATGTATAGCTGATGACGTCACTAGTACTAAATGTAGATACGATATTCTACGTATTGTATACTCTATTGCCGCTGACCGCTGCATATGTAGTAGTGATGTAACATTAATGTTTCACGTTTTCTTTTTATATCTATGTTATCGCATCCAACAAAAATTACACATTTTTTCTGTTGAATTACAGGACTACAAAATTTTTTGAATTGCGTTGCAAAATTTTATATAACGTCCATTGCCGAATATTCCCGAGTTGCTGCCTCAAAATATTTCAAATATGTTCCCGGCAAATGTATAATATTGAATCCTGAGTGTTCTGCAATCAAAACAGTGTATCAATGTTATTCTGAGGTATCAATACAATTCGATAAACTGTATACGTCAGAAATTAAAAAAAAAATACTGCCAGCTAATATTCTATTTTTAAATTCAGCTACAGTAAAAAAGTATAACCAGCCAATCTTTTTAAAAAAAATATAATAAAAGGGGATATGAATTTTGTAAAGTTTAATAATACTTGTCAATATACTTTAATTTAATTGATATCAAAATGTTATAATTCCTAGATTTTTAACGGACCTTCTTCGATAACAAGGTATAATAATTTTCGATTTCGCCTTTTCTTTCTCCGTAAGGTACTAAGTAATTATATATAACTTTTTGTTTTTGCAATCTTCAAAAGTATACCATCACCCAGTGTTAATATTAAATGGAATCTGTTAGTCCTATTAATACCTTTTCAATACCTTACCTCAAGTGACGTGATATTTCTAGTTATCTACATTTCTGGCGCCAAATTTCTGTCTGGACATGTATGTGATTGGAGTGTGTAGTGATAGTCTGTATAATTTTATGTTCATGATATTCGGTAGATATAGTATATAGATCGGCAGAATATCAGCGATGGTCATGTTCGCCAGCGGCTGATCATCATTAGGCTGAGTCGATTCCGTTTGCCATCAATTTTGTAAGGTTCGTAAAGAATAAGCTTTTTTTTTAAGAATTTCTGTAACTGCTTTTTTGGTTTTTGGCAATAAATGATTTATTATTATTATTAAGTTAGTCTTGTCTAAATGGGCGAGAATGATTTATTGTCACATTAATTAGTAAGCCCATATACCTACTTACAAATCGTTCCGTGTCATATGAAACAGTAACGCAGTTTACTTATTTCTCGGCGCATGTGCTTTAAAATGATCAATAGGTATACCTAAATGAATTAACCATTTTTGCGTCAACTTATCTAATACAGAAATGACCGATAAAACTTCTATTAGCATTGAAGTGAAAATCGATTGGACACACAGTGAAATATTTTTTTAATCATATTAATTATATACGCAAAAATATATTTTGTTCAAGTCCAATTGTTCAGCATTTTTACCAATAGCTACAAATAGTTTTCATGATTTGTCTTTCCGTTTTCGTCAGGAATATTTTATTGCTTAGTATTAACTTATAAAGAATTACTTAAGAAGTAATACTTATTAAGAATTTAGTAACAGATATATTTTCTTGGTTACGACGCACTAAATTCAAATAACTTCATTACACACCATTAATATATTTACTAAAAAAATATATACAAAATAGTTATATGTATATAATATGTGTAAGTTGAGGGTACTGCACACAAACAAGTACCTAATATATTTTTTTTAAATATATACAAAAAAAAAAATACAAAATAATTTATTTCTTTCACAAATCGTACATGTTAACAATATTGTGGAATCCTCCTTTTAAGCTAATAGAGCCTGTGCCAGGAAGATCCGCTCCTCCATACCTTATAAAGGTTTATAACTATATATACAGAAAGAAAAAGAAAAAAAAACAAAGTAGAAAAGCAAAATGATGTGTGTGTGTGTGTGTGTGTATGGGTGTGAGTGTGTGGTTATATTTTATTAATTTATTATATTACATATTTAAGACGTAAGTTACTTTGCATGTCCCAAAAAAGATTCCACTTCATCATAATTCAGATTTTTTATCCAACCTATTATAATTTTTTTACGCTCGTAGTTTGATTTGGAATATATTTCAATTTCTTTATTGAGTTTATTGTACATATAAGCAGAACGTTTTTTAAATTGTATATTAGCAAATGCTGTTTTAGTTACTGGTACCGGAGCTACATTAACCTTCCTTCGTCTCGATTGCATAACTGGATGAAATGGTATAGATTTATGTGTTTTTAAAATAGTTTGTAATATATATAGTTTCCTAACTGTAAAAACGTTACTAATTTCATATAATTCATCGGTAGGAAAACTTTGCTTTTTAAAGTACATGACCTTTAGTAATGCCCTTTGAGCCCTCTCTACTTCTAAAAATCGCGTTTTACATGCACCGCCCCACACCGGTAGACAGTATGCTATTCAGGATGTTATTTTGGGGTTGGGTATTTGGTGCTTTTGGCTTTATTGTATTTCCTGGGACTACGTGTCTGAGTGTCTTAAACATCCAAATGAATTTTCTTACTCTAGATGTGACCTGCTCAATATGAGGGTACCAGGACAGTCTCTGATCGATTTTGACACCCAAATATCTCGCAGAGGTTACCTTATTTATTGTTGGACAATTACACTGAGCACCAGTTACCTGGCCACAATCATGGATTTTAATTGTGAAGTCTAAATTAGGTTGTGTATTATTATAAATACTGTAACATTGCCATTCCGTTTTCGACGTCGTATTTTAGAGAGTTCCAGGATGGACCAGCGAAGACAACGGCAGTATCATCGGCATAAGAAAAAATATTTGCGTTTTTTATTGACATGTTACAGAGGTCATTAATATAGATTAAGAACAAGGTAGGCCCAAGAACACTACCTTGTGGAACTCCGAAAGGTACGCCAGCATCCTCACCGGAGTGAAGTCCTAATTTAACTTCTTGTACTCGATTAAATAAATAGTCTTTAAATATAGCTAACTGCACACCCCTAATACCAAGTTTTTCCATTTTGTGCACAAGGATAGGGAGAGAGACGGTATCAAAGGCCTTTTTTAAATCTATAAATACAGATAAACACTTTTTCCCGTTATCGAGCTGTTCAGTAACAAGTGAGCTAAGAGAGGTAACTGCGTCTTCTGTTAAAATTCCTTTTCTGAAACCAAATTGAGATGGAGATATTAAATGAAATTTAGATAAGTAGTTTAATAATCTGTTATTTAGTAGTCTTTCTAAAATTTTTGATAGTACGGGTAATATAGATATAGGCCTATAGTTATTGATATCGCCTCTGTCCCCACTCTTGTACACAGGTATTACAACTGATTGTTTAAGTTTTGTAGGGAAAATACCCGTTTTAAAACAAAGGTTTGCCAAATGTGCTATTATTGGAGAAATTTCATGGGCAATAAATTTAATGTAGGTGGTAGGGATGCCATCCCAGCCAGGGGCGCTATCTGATTTTAGGTTCATTATTATACGATGTATTTCTTCCGGATCAGTATCTAAAAGAACGAAAGTTTGGGGTTGGCTAGGTAGTCCTGTGAGAAATTTATCAATGTCGTAATCAGTTACACTAGTTTTTATTGTTTCAGCTAGCTGTTTTCCTATATTAGTAAAATATTTGTTAATAAAATTGGCGGACTCAACAGGAGAGGGTTTTATATCAATTAATTCTGAGTTTAGGTTGTTTGATTTATTTGTGTTAGTAATATTTTTTATATTTTTCCAAAGTAGTTTATTGTTATTAATAGATTTAGAAATTGTTTCTCTTTCGTATTTTCTTTTAAGCTTTTTTATTAAATTATTACAAAAATTTCGGTATCGTGTATAGGTTATTTTATTGACTGCATTGTTTGGATCATTACGAAATAGTTTCTGTAACCTGTTACGATTTCTGATGCATCTTAGTATTCCACTAGTAATCCAAGGTTTAATTATACGTTTGCTTTTAGGCGTATTTGTAATTGTAGTGTTCTCTATAATAGAATATTTTAGTTTTTCTATTAGTGATTCTGTTAATAGATTTGGGTCCTGGCAGAAAAGAAATTCAGATAGATTTAGTTTTTGTAAATATTTTAAGGCGTTTGGAAAATTAATGGTCGTAGAAGTTTTAGGGGTATTACGAGATCGTTTCATTTCACTCACTGAGAGAAAGGTCATAAAATGGTCAGTAGTTGAAGTGTGTAAAACTGCAATTGACACACTTGTATTTTTGTTATTCATCTTTAACATAAAATGGTCTAGGCAGCTTTTCCCACGTGTAGGTAGTGTATGTCCAGGTAGAATACCATGTACGGAAAGCATGTTGAGATAACACATTCTATTGCAGTATTCATATGAAGTTTCTGTAGGTTTTGGTATAAGATTGATGTTGATATCTCCCGCAATTATAATATCATTATGTGTTTTCATTGTTTCTAAATATGAACAAAGTGAATTAACAAAGTGTTCTGCATTGTTATTTGAAGGGGAACGGTAGATGCATAAAATTGTATTTTTTTGAATATCTATTTGGAGACAAGACGCATGCATTAGATTTATCTCCTTGACATAGTGTTTGATTGATTTTTTCATATATATTACTACACCGTCATTTTGATTTAGATGATTAGAAGTTGTGTACGTTAAGTAATTTTTTAGTTTAGGAACGGTTTTATCAGAGCTGAGCCAGCATTCTGTTAATATTATAATATCCGTTTCAAACGTGAAATTTGATAGATTAATCAAAAAATCGTCAAAATTACAGTATATACTTCTTATGTTTTGAGATATTATAGTTAAATCGTTCTTTTTTATAGTGAAATACTTGGTTAGATCGTCACTGTCGCAACTAATTGACTGGGCTATACTTAACTCATCTATGTCTTGAATAGTATTATGTAGGTCACCCATTTATAAATTACTATATGATAAAGAGGTTTCTATACATTTGGAGTCACATTCAAACAAAAAGTTCAGAGATATGGCAGGCTCAGCGGAAGATTTCAACCATTCATAGGATTTGTTTATTTTATAATATGTGGGTACTTTTAAGTTCATAAGGTTTTGAAAATGGTTATTATATTGCAGGGTAGTATATGTACAGAGCGAGGATTTAATGAGATAATACGCAATTGATCTCGATTTAGTGTAATGAGCATAATATATCCGTGTATTATTTTTTTGCAGTAAGGTATGTCTGTTACGACCAACAAATAAGATACTTACAAATTCCAAAAGTAATTTACAATCACAGTTAGACATTAAAATTAAAAAAAACAAAAATGCATTGATTTGTGTTACAACACAGTGTCACATGAAATAATAATGAGTAGCAATCGCTTTTGGCATTAAATGTATATTTAGTTATTATGCAGTTGTATAAGGGATTGTACGAGTGTTGGTCAAATATTATTGTATTGTGTGTTGTGTGGTGGTAGTGTGTGTGATTGAGTATGTAATGTAGATTCACTAATGTAACATATAATGTGTAACGGTAATATATAGGATAAAATGTATAATTGTTAATTATTACAGTATAGTATGATGTGTGGTGTTTGTATGTGTAAGTAAATGTGTGTTGATGAGTTATCATAAACAATAGAATGTAGTTTTGTAATCGTATGGTGTGTAAATAGTGGTGTGTATTTAGCAATTGTCCGACTTTGATATATTTTATAATCGGACAGTAAATTTTCTGGAAGAGAAAACATAATATTTCTTTTAGTGTATCATAAAGATAATATTTTACAGAGGAATAGTGTTTTCCATTGAAACCCCTTAGATACAGTCATTTACACATGAGTTGTTGTACTTGAGCCTCGTTAGTTATTTAATATGATAGGCGAATTTTCATCCTTTCGCACGTAGATTTTAGCATACGCTGTCCAACAGGATTTGTATGATTTGGATTTGGCGAGATCTCTTGCTAGGAAGTGTAGGCGGGATCCTTTGGCTGTAAGTTGCTCCGATATAAAAACGGGAGTATCCTCATTAGAACGAAGTCCCAAATGTTTATTACATAATTTTGTTTTGTGCTTTAAATTAAAAGCTTTACTCATCTTAATTAAATCCACCTTCAACAGTGTAGAAGATGTCTCAACAACGATTGGTGTATTAAGTGTTCTCTCCTTTCTTCCCCGCACTCTGTAAATATCTTTGATGTCAGGTCTTTCCATTTTGCAGTTGATGTTTTTAGATAGACATAAAACCATGTTAATGAGGTCCTCCTTAGTTTCATTAGCCTGCCTTGGGACGTTTTTTATTTCAAAATTAGATTTCCGACTTCCTCTTTGTAAATCTTCTATTCTGTCCTCAAGAACAGATATATACTGTCTGTCTTCTTTAGCTCGAATTTCTAGTACCTCAATTCTCTTTTTATATTCTTCGTTTTGAGCAATAAGATTTTCAACTGATTTCTCAATGTTAAGATTTGTGTGCTGTATTTCCTTCTGAGAAGCAGTGATTTTTTGAAGCTCTACTGATTGTGAAGAAAATAGCGAGTTTATTATAGTTTTAATTTCTTCTTTAAACTCGTCGAAATCCAAGCCATAATTATCTACCCTCTTTCTTTTAGAAATGCGAGTTGAAACAAAAGACGGTGGTGTTACGTCTCTTTGGTATGACAGATTGACTTCCGAATCAGAAACAGACTATTCATGGTGATTTCATCCAAATTCGCAATTGTACGAGGGCAATATGATATCCGTGGAGTGCACTATTTGCAATTCAGTAAAAAAAATTTTTTTTTCCTATAATCTATCTATCTCTTTCACCGGCCGCAAGGCGAGTGCACGGAAAGGTACCAAGGCGGCAGAAAAGTAAAGACGTATGCTAACTTCACAGTAAGCAAATATATTTTAACGTGATCTCGTAGGTGAGGTTTATTATAACAAGACAGCAGAAATATAATGAAGGGTCTTACTCAAATCCAGTTATATCCACCTCAGATAAAGTGAGAATATTAATGCGGTAAGTTACGGCTCGTAATACCAGGAGTACAGAAGTGTTACAGAGTATTTCTATCGTTTCAATGGAAACTCCTTGGATTTCATTTACTCCTATTTATCTGAACTGATTATTTAAAACTTTTATTTAATATTCCAATTTATTATTAACGCAATAGACTTGCACACCGTTCGGCGGTCCGAGGGGAAGAGGATAATATATAAATATATAATATAATAATAATAATAATATAATAATAATAATATCTGGGACATCCCACACAGCGCCATCTAGTCCCAAAGTAAGCAAGTATTATGCTTGTATTATGGGGTACTAGATAACTGACATATATACATAAATATTATTTTTTTAATAATGTATACATATATAGATACTTTTACACCCAGACACGGAACAAATAGACTTGTTCATGCACACAAATATTTGTCCCGGGCGGGGATCGAACCCGCGACCGTCGGCTCCGCAGCTAGGGTCTCTAACCACTCCGCCAACCGGTCAGTCAATATAGAATTAACACCGTTAAAAGTCACGATTACTTACTATTGGAATTCGTAATCTATTTTTGTTGCCTAACCTATTTTTATTGTAAAACATAATTTGAATTTTCTCTACGTAGGTAATTACATTAGTACATTTCCAATCAAACTTTATGGCGGATGTGAACATAGGCACAAATCGCGTCGCAGTAACCAGGTTTAGGTGTAGCGGGACGCAGTAGAGCGAGGGATATATGACTATAACTGCGCAAGCACGGTTATAGCGTTGTATTCCGATCCGCCATAAAGTTTGAAGCGAACTATACATGACTTTGTAATTAGAACCTATTTCAGATATTATGACCATTACATTTTTTAAATAGTTTTCTGTAGTTGAAGGTATATTTTCTATGTTCGATCTTGCTTATTATGTTGTATATAGAATACGTAAATAGACCAATCAGACCTTTTCCACGGAGGTTTTTCGACCAACGCGGGAGTATTGTAGCTGTAACTGTAGTGTCGCGTGACGTAAACAAAGATCTCTGATTGGCTGAAATCCTAGTGTGATGCGATTTCACCGCCTTTGCATTTCACTGTTTGTACACGGCCTTAGGAAAATTTTCTTTAACGATCCATTAAAAGAGGTAATTGAGGCGCATGGTTCATTGGGCGGTCGTGATTGCTTTTGCCGGTCCGTCGGCCGAATGGATTAATAGTTAGGGCGGAATAACTCGTTCCTTAAAACGGTAATAATATAGTTTGATTAAAATATAATAGCTTAAATATCTTCAAAAGCACGAAAAGTCATTGAAGATGTACACTTTTTAAATATTCGGGTGTCGGATGTTTTGGCGTTGGTTTCACTTTTATAACCGAATGTTATAATAGGTGCGTGTTGGAATCGCATTGACAAAGTTTTGTACTGCAAATCATTACATTTCCTACTATGCTTTTTTTAATCTGAATCAAATTAAGGTTAGAAGTTAAACCCGACTCCTTCGTATAAACATAAAATCATATAGAAGTTTTTTTCAATAGATAACAATATCATCATCATCATCATCATCAGCCTTTTTTTTACCCCACTGCAGGGGCTTAGGCCTCCCCCAGGATGAGGAGGGGGGCTTGGAGCTTAAGTCCACTACGCTGCTCCACTGCGGGTTGGGAACTGTAACGACCGCCATCTATTGACAGCGTCCGGGATCGACTGTTTAACGTGCCCTCCGAAGCACGGTGTCAGTGATATTGTGTACTTAAGTCAGAAAAACTCATTGGTACACGCCCGGATTCGAACCATGGCCCTATGGGGCCTTATAAATTTGAGACAGGTTCGTTGCGCTCTGGGCTATCACGACAAGTAACAGATAATATAATTATTATTAATACATAATGAATAATATTAAAAAAAAAAGAGTTTTGTTGTAATCATTCTGGTTATAATAGTGCATATTTCTTTCCTACAACTATTGGAAAATGTATTGGATCGTCCTTTGGATATTAGTAGAAGGGTAAATAAAGGGCTGTATATAAATTCGAGCTAACAGAATGCGGGATGAAGGGCAAGGGGAATGATTTATGGACAGTTGACGTATATCTGGCTATTTAGTAGACACAAGCCCTTTACGCCCCCTGTCCGTGCCCTATCATTATCCAAAGCAACGCAATACAATCAAAATTGTTGTTTAACCTATAACTTCATTTATTACTGATCAAGTGTAGAGATATATAAGATTACTAGAAGTGAAAATTTGACTTTTTTAGCATTCCGAAACTGAACTTTAATAATTTTGTCAAGCCCGTTTGTCTGTTCGTATGTCACAGCGGTTAATTCTCCGTCATCTTTCCATTGAAAAAATTGGTTAAGTGCGAAAGAGTTCTATGCTGTCACAACGGTCGCAAATTGCAACATTCCCTGCTATACTCTTTTTCAATTCTAGATCAAATTTAGGTTAGAAATGGAACCCGAATCTTTCGTTTGAGTAGGGTATCATATTAACCACTCGACTAATTGAAATTAATATATAGTTCTCAGTGAAATAAGCAACACATTTTATAAGCATTTTCTTCGTGAAAATGTTCCGTTTCCCGCGGAAAAAAAATATAGGATTTTCATTTAAGTTTCCCTGTAAAATATGAATAAGGGCATATATTCAAACAAAATTAACTTCTTCAATGGCAGACATCGCAACTCTGGACTTGTGCACCAAGGCATTGATGAAACAAAACAGTTTTAATGAGTACCTATACCTCGCAGGTTATCGCGTTATTTTGATGAGTTTTTTTTTATATTTGTTCTATACATATACATAGCCTGTTTGTAATAGCTTCATGATCGAGTAACTACTTATTACTACTTATTCATTGACTGTCAGAAATAAGAGAATGTATGGTTTTGCCGACGGATGGAGTTGCCTGGAACTTCTTAAGGATTGGAGATGACGACCGATGAATCATAATGGCGAAGTCATGTTTCATCCATAGCTTAGGAGTCGAATCAAAACTTTTTATAATAACTGAATGCCAAATAACTACAATAATAAGTGACGTACCGTCAACATCGACATCGGGGGGCACCAAAACAGCGCTGTAGCTGGTGTTGACAGCCAAATGATCAAAGTGTCGGCTCGGTGCCAATACCAATCGCCTCGCTCTTGAAGCCAGTTTTCCGTCATCATTATGCACGTTCAGCCATCGTGCGTCGTAATATGAACCAGGGGCCCCGTCTCCTCCCGCACCGCCCGACAATGCCGCCGCTTCAGCTGAATCCATGATGCGCTGTTAACAAAAATCTAATGTAAATATAATATAATACATAGGCCATCCCACACAGTGCCACCTAGTCCCAAACTAAGCAAAGCATGTATTATGGATACTAGACAACTGATATGTCATTCTTAAATATTCTTTATAATATATACGTACACTCAAACACGGAACAAATACCATGCACTCAAATATTTGTTCCGGGCGGGTATCGAACCTGCGACCCTTGGCTTCTACCCCTGGCCTCTAACCACTCCGCCAATCGGTCAGTCAAAATGTACCATATTATTATGCAACTGTCATCTATAGGACTCGGCACGCCACTGGTATCACAACAAAGAGTCGATACCATTTTTTAATTGTATTTTAATTGCATTTTATCATTGTGCCCATGGGTACAAACTTTGTGATGAAAAAAATTCCATTTTTCGTTTCAGGGCAATATTCTTTGGTCTTAGATATTTGTAATCGATCAAATACATATTACATACAATAATCACTCAATCTAATTCTGTCCCTAAAGGGCATGAACTTGAAGGGTAGAATTTATGAACGATAATGTCTGGATTCGATCTGTGTTTTAAATGACAATATATACCCCATGATGCCTTGATAAATTATATCGCGCCCATCGTATTCTTTATAAGGTGAATAAGTCTTTAGTGATTACTGGTTCGTATTCGCGATTAAGATATTTAAAAAAAATGTTAAAATCAAGTATCTGTTTACTTGTTGTATGGGCGTTTTGAAATATACATACATAAGGCATTTGATGGGTCTTTCACAACGTGAATAAATAAAGTGATCGTTTTTCCTTTTCCAAAACATGTTTTCTTAAAAAAACATAATACAGTCTCTTCTCACCTTTACCTTGATGTACATATATACCAAATACGACCTTGTGAAATATGGACAGATGGACTGAAACGGTGCGTTTGAGTAAGTTACATTCAAACATTTGCCACGTCTCGGGCGCCCACAAAGCGGCGGCAATATAAAATGTGGAGCAATCGACGGTAATTAGCGGAATCGAACCCGCGCTTCGTGATCGATCCGCCGGCCTTTGTCTTAGGGCATTACCGCCCGATGAAAAATGACAAATAATCCGGCCAGCCTAATGGCCCCGCACTTGTTTGCGCTTTACCCAATAGGGACACGCCCGTCCGAGGATACGACGTTGGCAACTCTACGGCTATCGATTATTGACAATTTTATTAAGAATTCCATGTCTTTTTCCTATAAATCTTTGATTATAAAACGTCTGGATAGAGAGACGCTGTCAAAAAACGTCGATAAAATGTAGCCTAAGAGTTCGATTATAATTCACGCACACAGAGACGGTTGTACATGGTAAGTATGGCGTAGGAAGAATATGATATGTGGTCTATTGAGTCACACATACAGGTATTGGAAGGGTCCATACAGACATTATATAATCACAAACTAAGATAATTCGAAGCGAAAGCAAGAGTATATTTTAGGTCCCGGGTTTTCGCGCCGCTTAGTAAAATGCATATGCCTAGTCCTTTACGTTTCATTTTACTTCCACACAAAATGATAAACAAGTTTTTTTACTTTTTTTAATGCTCTTAATTTGTACTGAGACTGAGTTAAACTTGTAATATTTTGATTGAAAATGATGAACAAATTTGTATCATGCATAATTTGAGGTAGGTAACTAGATTCGATTTTGAGCGGACAATTTCAAATTTTTTTAATAGTAAAAGCAACTTTAACAATTTAAAGGAGTGATTTTTCAGGATTTTCTTAGGTTCAACGACTTTCTCACAACAAAACGCCTTGTACACATTACATAACAACTCCGGTAAAAGTTAACATAACACAAAGACATCACAATGAAACAGACTGCAATGAGCCAAAAAATAACTACGTCTGTTAAGACAGATAAAAATTCAAACATAATTTAATATTATTAAAAAATTTATAAATGATATAAGGAATCCAAAGTATTTCACATTTTTTTATTTCATGTCACATTCAACACAAATCACTACATATTATAAAATAAAGTCCCCCGTCGCGTCTGTCTGTCTGTCTGCCTGTCTGTCTGAACACGATAAACTCTAAAACTACCAAACGGATTGGCATATGAGTGACACCAATGGATGGAGTGATTTAAGAGGAAGGTTTAGGCGTATAATTTATTAATATTTTGTGGAAATTTGTTGAAATAAGACGATTATTGTTGAAGAAGTCGGAAAAAAATCAACCCGGCTGGGATCTTTCATCGAAAACGCTGCATCATCCCTTTTAGATATACCAAAATAATGTATGGAAGAATTGTGTATTTTTTATACGAATAAAGATAAGTCCGCGATGGCATATGTCTATCTTTTATGGATAGTTTACTATACTTATTTTTATGTTTAAAAAATGGTGTCATATTTACACTATACATATTAAATTAATATCTTAGGAGCTACTGCGAAATACCAATATCGCGCGACCAGCCGGGTTAGGTTAGATTATGTGTATTTATTCTTCACTTTTTCAAATATTTATAGAATTGGAAATGAAATACTTTAAAAATACTCCAAGTGGGATGAACTTACGTCACATTTAAAGGTAATTAAATCCAATCCACATGTTCGACGCAACAAGCTGATATGACACTACGACAGAAAAAACATTACGGCTTACTATGCTCTGCTACCCGTGCGAAGCCGGGACGGGTCGCTAGTACAAATTAATTTAAAACACGACTTTATTTATTTGACGTAAATCCTCAAATGACAGAAAGAAGTAGGTACATAATTTTATTTATGTAATAATATGTATAATCCAGGAGTGTGATAGGCCGGCCAAACCAATGAGGGCGAAACCAGAAGCAGTCATTGCATTTCGAACTTTCTTGTCTGTGGACGAGTATAAATGTTTACAATTACTATCATTACAGTACGATTACGCAGTAATTTAAACAACATAGGAAAACACGAACAAAGCTACGATCGAGCCAAAAGATTTTCCAAGAATGATTTCCAAACGTTTCTCTCCGTCGTCGGTAAAGAAGATCGTTCTGACCCATTCGGGATCGTTGGCCGGCAAGCCTTGCCCCAAACTACGCAGGCTATCTAGTTTAGCGTGTTATAATTTTTTAGTTGCTTTGAAATAGATATAATATAAAAAGTGCTATTGTTTATACCTAATTGATTTAACTATCAGTTTCGATTATTTTTTGTGAGAAGCAAACTAGAGTACCATTCTGAATAATGTATACTATGCCAGAAGAAAGGACAAACTTCTAAATGCCTAAATTTAATCAGGACAAGCTTCAGTTTGTTCTGGCAGTTATTAAAGTAAATACTAACATGCCCTTTGGCGTTCAAACAGCTTATAATTTGGCAGTCGATTTGAACAAACTTTCGTCTCTAAGACCGCACCCAGTGAGGTCAAGCCGAATTTACGAGGAAGTTGTTGACCTTTCACTTGCTAAGTATCTACAGAAGACGTTATTGAGAGACTAAAATTGTTAAAAGCCAGTTAATATATTAACTTGCGGATTGGTTTTTGTTTCGAGTCATAATTTTATCCGAACTCTTGTTATAATAATTACAAATAGGTATTTATATCGGTCCTGCTATGAAGAACTTTTGTAACCACCCCACATGTGCTTGAACTCAATTATAACACAACGTAACATATTATACGATAAGGATTATTTGTAAATAAACTTCAATAGTCGACGGTTTATGATACCCTCTAGATCGTGTACCAATGAGTTTTTTCTGACTTAAGTAATCACTGACTCCGTGCCTCGGAGAGCACGTTAAGCAGTCGGTTCCGGATGCGGTCAATAGATGGCGGTCGTTACAATCCGCCAACCCGCATTGGAACAACGTGGTGGATTTAAGCTCAAAGCTCCCTCACCTTGAGGGGAGGCCTAAGCCGCTGCAGTGGGGTATAAAAAGGGCTGGTGGAATAGAATGGAATCAATATATTTCTTAGTTAGTCGTTTAGTTATTTTCACTTGGTAGTAATCTAATTTCTTTTATTATCTTCATTGAATAAATTCTCCTAAAACAAATTGAAGTAATTACGACTGATTGCAGAATGATCCATTTCAATATAGGAATTTCGAACAATAAAACATATTTCGTTTTATGTACAATTAAATAGTGCTAGAATTAATTTCAATTGATTGGAAGTAATCACTTAACATTTGAACTGAAGCACACTCAGTTCTAAAACAATTTTATTATTGTAATTTGATACCGGAGTTCTACAATTATATTATTGTGATATGTCGCTACGATCGATTAGCTATGATAAAGGCGAGAGCAAAAGAGAATATATCAATGTTCTGTCTCACAAATAGCAGTGCGCGCGCTATTCGAAATACGCTATTAGAAAAACGCTATTAGAAAAGTACTTGCAAGTAACTATACATGGAAGCGAATGTGTGAAAGCGAATTCACTTTTGAATAGATTTGTGACTGCTTTTAAGAAATAACCGGTGTATTGTATAACCCGTTGTCAGTGAAGACAAGTCCACTGAGATATAATTTCACATTTCTAACGTAGTTCGGGTCATAATCATCGCGTTGTGCGTGGGTTACAGACAGATCTGAATAAATATCAATTGGATAGATTTTACAAGTTATTGAATCTATTGAACTAGGGTTTCTTTTATGTCAATACTGATTGTGAATAATATTTTAAGACACTTGCAATTTATAATTTTTTGCACCACGCCACGCGTTCACCTACAAATTCCTACGGGGCCGGGCGCATGCCGGGCAGCCTACACTGCCATTGGTGTATTATTACATGGATACGGCATCACCTTAGTTGCACATGGTCCGCTTAGTTTATTCGACGATTATAGTAGTCGTGTTCCTTTTGTTTCATAGCCTTTTTTGTTTGAATGAAAGGCCCACACCTCAATATTTTCCTGTATCTACTACGTTGACAACCGATCTTTACGTGGTGTTTTGTTTTGTACCTATAATCATTCATCATCATCATCAGCCCATTTTACCCCACTGCAGGGGCTTAGGCCTCCCCCAGGTTAAAGGGGGGGTTTGGAGCTTAAATCCACCACGCTACTCCACTGCGGGTTGGGCATTGTAACGACCACCATCTACCACCTATAATCATTACTCAATGGTATTCCGCTATAAAATAAATTAATTGCAGATACGAATGTCAACCTATTTGACCTTCTGAAATATATGGTGAATACAAAGTGTAAATATTGAAAAGTAAGTTCAAGCTATTGTAAAATTTTAAAATGATAAGAGGTTTTCTTAATGAAAAAATCATGAAGAATATTTTATTGGGTAAATCTAGGTTTATGCCCTGAATACTGAATGGCTCGACTAACCCAAGTGACCCGGTCGGGCAGGTCAAGACGAAGGGCACTATTCTAATAAAACTCTATCTTTATTACCAGGTCAGCCTACTATAGGTTCACTTTTAATACAATGAATATTTAATCTTATCTGTTTTGTTGTTTTATCACTTTTTTATTGGTTTATTAATTTTATCTCATTTTCATTTATTTTGTATTACATTTATTTATAAGCAGAAGTAGGGTTTTATTTATTTTTTGTTATTTTCGTTAAGGTGCACTACAAATATAATTAGGTCAATTTATTTACAAATAAGTATGTAACAGATACTAAAGAATAAGTTATGAACGTTCAAAAAGCTCAATACACTATATATTAAACTACGTTTGATAAAAATAATTCGCGAAATAACATCTAAAAAAATATTTCATTTGATTTGTGTTTTTGATATAATAATAATAATATAATAATAATAACGGATATCACAACAACGTCTAGGCCCCAAACTAAGCCTTAACTTGTGTATTGGGTACCAAGCGAAGACACCTCATACATATAACAACCAAGACCCGGGTACCAGTATTAATATTCATCATATAAATACTGACCCGACCTGGGATTCGAACCCGGGACCTCCAGCTTCGTAGGCAGGGTCGCTACCCACTAGGCTAAGCGGTCGTCATATAAATGTTTACTGCATGAATATTTTATTCGACAACTAATATTTAAATTTCTGAAATATTGTCAACTCGTTTAACGTTTATTGCTTAAAATATTATAAATTCTAAGTAATGTTCTCACTGTTTACATTTTGTATCTCGTAATTCCCTCTTTGTCACTCTACGGAAGTTCAAGTAGTTACTCCCTGTTAACTTAAAGCGACATAGGACCTGAAATGAAACTGCTATGAAAGTATATATTTCTCGTAGAGTTTCAATCGTAGAAATTCCGTCCTTACAACATACAACATAAGGATTATATTTGTTTGGCCAATTGTCAATCAGTTGTTAAATTGATTTAATTCGTCCCTAGAAAAATTACCGATGCATTTATAGAATTTTTAAAATAGGTTCCTGCCATTTAATATGTAGTAGCAAACGAATTCACTACTTTTTGTCTAATGCCGGATTAAACTATACCTATTTTCGAATTTATGTACATATTTTCCAAAAATTAAAATGTAGGCTCCTTCTTGCACTGCGGCTATTAGGGTGTTATGTCCTCTTAAAACCGTTTTTCTTTTAGGTTACTACAAAAAAGAAGTATTTTGTCCAGGTGAAAATAATTAAAACCCTATTTCGAGTCTGGCCTCAAGTTCTATATTGGAGATAAAATCTTTTTCAATAATGTTGCCATGTTTCAAAAATATATACTATTTATTACTTTTACTATAATATTCAAATGTAATATTACGTAGCTTTATTTCCCATATAAATCTAGTTCGTAATATAATTTGTGCTTTCCCCTAAACAACAACGGGTACAAAAAATCCTTTTCTCCACCAGAAAATAATACGCTGTGATGAAAATAAAAAAACACTTGTTCCATACAATTTTAATGGGCATCAGACAATTTTTTTCAGCGTAGGCAGGGGGGGGAGTGCGTTTCATAAACGGCCGTCGGTCGACAAATTACAAAGATTAGTTCCGTGCGCCGCAATATCCGTGAGAATTTATTGCGGATCTTGCCGTATCTGAGCACGACCTAGCAACGGGATTATGTACTAAACGTTGGGGCGACGTATTTTTTTCACGTATTTTTAATTTAAATTAAGACATAAAAAACACAAAGAAAATAATTTTTTTAGGGTTTCACAGGTCCGTGATGTAGAAACCGTCTATCGGACGTGTCGTCTGTTACAATCACATTAATTACACTTTCGCATCACAAAAGATGGCATCTTTTTTCAATATTATCGCACTGAACGGACGAACGCGTATAACTCGTTCATTTGCCGATCCTAGCGACACTAAACGAAGTGTGTCAATTGACTAGTCTTTTGGCTTGTTTATTTGCCTCACTATCAGACAAAATTAATTAAAATTAAATAAAATAAAAATTAATAAAAATTAATAAAAAAATTAAACAAAATTATTACACATTCTAATTACACGATATGCTGTATGTTTTTTTACTCTTAAATATTTAGTAAAACGTGAATTATAAAAACGAAATTTAACTTTTCTCAATGAGATAACAATAAAACTAATATTTACATTTTAATTTCAATACAAACTGGTGCAAAGTAGACAAGGCGGGGGGATTTCGTGAAAGTCACGAAAGCTTATAAGAATTTTAAACATTGTTCGTAGATTAAATTATGACGATGAAATTGAATTTGCGGTGACGAAGCGACGCCGTCTTTCTGAACACGATGAAACGAATTTATACAAAGTGTTTAAAAGTATAATTGATGTCTAATTTTCAGTGCGGCACAGAAATTAGAACGATCTTCACGATCAAGGGACTTATAATTGTATAGGTACAATCTTTGTGACCAAGCCAAGTACGATAGTTCCGTAAAATGATGGCCTATCCCAGGGCTACAAGAATTCATAAAAAAAATTTAGTTTATTCAGTTTTAATTAGACACAAGCAATTTCCTCTGACAGCTGTCATCGGAAAACCTGCATAAATTTTGCGCACGTTTACTGACTTTTGAAACAAACCAATAACCAAAATATATTTGTGGTGCCCTTCATATGTAAAAAAAAAATGTTGTGAAAGTTTTGTTTGTCCCCGCTTGCAATACCATTCACGTCAGATTTATATGATAGTACATTTTAATATCTGCTTAAGTAGGTATCGGACAAAAACCGGTGCATGGTGCATCCTATGCGCGTCGTTCAAACCAAATGGACTAAAGTTATTTTTTTTCTTTTCGGTTAATAACTTTATTTCTTTTCAGGTGGTTTTGCGGTACATTTTATTTTTTTTAAATAATTTAGTTTTTTTTCCTAATAGGAAAGACAAAGACTGGATTTTTTTATGTCTATATAAATATATATAATAATATGCATTCTCTAGCATAATACTGATATTATATTATGATGCACAAAACATAGAATTGCATTGCGCAAACTCTCTCAAAGCGAAGCCGACTGCGGCTGACAGTCAAGTGATAGATAATGCAATCAACCGGAAGGATATTGCAGCCGCGGCCAACCCAGGAACGAAAACGTTTGGCCATCCGTACCCCATTATGTACGCTTCTATATTAAATTGACTTATTTCATTTTGTAGGGAAGTATTTAAAAAAAATGTTTTTAATTTCCTTTACACCTTTTACACATTTGGAATAGTGAATTTAGCTTGGTTGATCAAAGATTTTGTGACGAATCGTCACAGAACTTATCGGATCACGAGCAACTATTGTGATGCCGCAACTATGTAATTTTTGGGACTGACGGGATCTAAAATATTCTTACATTAATATTTTTTTCTGTTTATCTGGAAAAATTAATTTTTTTTTTAAATTGTTGATTTTAATTATAATAACAAAATTGTGAAAATATCACATATACAATAGGATAGTTGACTATTTTTTTGAAACTACATGAAAGAGTTTTTTAAATATATCATAAGAGTGAAAGAATTTTTAAAAATAAATCTTCATTAACAAAGTTATGAAAGTTTATAATGTCTTGTTCGACAGAGAGGGCAATACCGCACGGCGTACCTACCTATGTGTGACGTCAGGCCATTTAAAATAAAGTAAAATATCGTTTTGCAAGAAAGAGACAGAGATAAAACTTTAATAGTTTATAATTTCCATATTGTTCAACCGAATATAATTTTGTATGTAAATTGTAGTACTCTATTTTTATATTTCCTTGATAAATGTAAGGGTGTCGTGATAGTCCAAAACGCAACGAACCTGTCTCAAATTCACAAGGCCATAGGGCCATGGTTCGAATCCGGGCGTGTAGCAATGAGTTTTTCTAACTTAAGTACATAACTACCACTGACTCGGTGCCTCGGAGAGCACGTTAAGCAGTCGCTCCCGGACGCTGTCAATAGATGGCGGTCGTTAGAGTCCCCAACCCGCAGTGGAGCAGCGTGGTGGATTTAAGCTCCAAGCCGCCCTCACCCCGGGAGAGGCCTAAGCCCCTGCAGTGGGGTAAAACTGGGCTGATGAAGTGATGAAGAAATGTAATATATTTAAATATTCAAATACCGTATTGTATAAATATATGAGTCTCTTTCTCCTATTTTTAGATGATGGTAAAGCAAAAACCGAGAAATTCGTCAATTAAGACAGACAAATATTTAACCGAAATTAATCTATTAAATACGGGAAAAAGGAAAGTTAACACAACGTGACAAAAAGACGAACCAGTTTCGAACAACTAACACAATATTGAAACAAAAGCATCCAAATAAACGGTCAATCTTAACGTCTTAATCAACGCCGGGATAAAGAAGTGAACGGCCTTTGTTTTATAGAGAGAACGAATAGTTGAAAAAGGGAAACTAGCAGACTCCAAAAAGATACTGGAGTTTGCAAAGCACATCCCGAGCTAAGAAAATGTGTCATAATAGAGTACGCATAAACGTCGTTTATACATTCCATTATTTAAAAATATATAAAAAATATCAATATATATCAAATATAAAATACCCAAAAGTCAAAGTCAGTTGTTGATCGATGCACTGTTTTTGAGTAAGCCCACGTCGAAAATCGTAATAAATTATCGCACGAAAATTTTCACAAGTCAAATCCATGGTGATGAAAACGAGCAATTTTCAAAATGACGCCACAATGGAAAAACAATTGACAGTTATATGAAACAAACACTGCTTTAAAGTACAATATGAGACGCCCTAATTCCATTGAAACATGATTGAAACAAACTGTATTCTACAGCCGAAGGGTTTCATTTTTAAATGCCCTGATTAGTTTATAAATATATTTTTTTATAAGTGGTCAGTTCCGAATTCATAAATAGCAGCCTTCGTATTACGTCATGAAAACTGATAAATAGAACTTAGAAGAACCAGTATGGTATACGTAAAAACTGATTAGTCTTGCGCACTGGAAATCGTATGCGCGAATCGCGTAGGTTCTAAGTGAGAACTTTCTTAAATGGTCCAAGTTCATATAAAATATCTGCGTGGTGTAGAAAACAAAAGTGTGTTTGATATAATATGTAAGTGTCTATTCGTTACATTTTGTGTTTTTACAACTTTCATGTACGTATTTTTGCCAAGTGTTACATTTCTTTCTTCTAAATTTCACGAGTTCGAGTAATGTGATCAATTAATTAGTAAAACGTAAGAATTTGGTAAACACCAAGTGATTGGTAAGTAAGAGTTCAATATTTTTAAAAAGAAACTAGAAAACATTCCTAAAAAATGTTTCAAGGTTTGTATACGTAAAAAAACATTAGGGCTTTTTATTTACGCTTTAATGTGGCTCTCTAATATATGGAACATCGGCATGTTGTTAAATTATCCATTTATTATTACGTATATTTTAATTTAATTACTGAAGTAAAACTTCTTTAGGCGCGACTTGAGGGTAACTTAAATTTTTTGCACGTGGCAATAACATTTTTCGGATGAATTTTCATTTGGAATTTTCTTGTAGGTAAATATCCGCAAATCGTCTTATTTTACTGTGTAGTAATATTATATACTCGAAAGCAAGAAACGTACTCCTGTATATCCTGATATCGTACATTATGAACAGGTTATTTGAAACGAATTTGGCGGACTAAACAAGAAAATTTAAGAAAATTCTCGATTCCTCCATTTCCTCCAATCAGCTCCACAAAGGTACTTGCGAAACAAGAAATCGAAGACGACATCTGTGCCAAGTTTCAAAAGAATTCGTTGAAAAATAAAGTCATTGGAGCGCGATCAAACGGACGGAGGAACTATCATACCAAAATTATAAAGTATATGCAGTACTTAATAATAATAATAACGTACACATCACAACAACGTCTAGGCCCCAAACTAAGCATTAGCTTGTAATTAAGTACTAAGCGAAGACACCTCATACATATAACAACCAAGACCCGGTAACAGTATTAATATTCATCATATATGTAAATACTGACCAGACCTAGGATTCGAACCCGGGACCCACTAGGCTAAGAGGTCGTCAAAAGATCAAAATCAAAAGAGTAAGGAATTTCTATGAACAGATTTAGATGAAACTAGATTTCCGCCAGTAGCTTAGTGCGCATGAACTGCAAATACCTACTGTACCTACTGTACTGTGGATTCAATTGGACTATAAATTAAAATTACGCTCTAGTTTCAACCCACAGGAAAATTAATCGGGACGAAAAGCAACCCATACCACTCTCCAACTCATGAACTACTTCCATGGAAAATCACGTCGACCCGTTGCTCCGTTTTTGCGTGAAAGAAGGGCAAACTGATAAACAAATTTTCGTATTTTTTTATAATTTTTGAAGAGATTGAAATTTCGCCAGGGCCAACCACACGAGGTACAAATCAGTACAAACCTCGGTCTCGGACGTAGGCCAGATGAATTCTTGAGATTGAGATAAAGATATCTAACATTTAAAGTACACATTTTTATTTACATAATCCTTTAATTATTCTCAAAAAATAAAAAGTGTTAATTAAAAATTACAACTCAAATAAAAAAAATATTTAGTAGACACAACTCGAAATCATACGATACAGACTATACATTACAATATTGAATCTTGCCTCATTTGTTTCACATTGCATACGGCGATGCTGGTTTCAGTGTAAAGAAACTTATTTAGTATTTTTTCGATGGTAAGCAAGATCGGTCAGTTTGGATACAAGTAAACTCGCAAATAGATATCTAGAACCAAAACCACCAGTACTTAGGTAACCAAGGCCAAGGTAGCCCGGACGAAGGGCGTAAGTACGTTTATTAAATGAACTAATTATAGAGATTTCTTTTATTAATTCGACGTAGCCCCAGTCTAAAGTCCCGTGATCCTGTATTAGAGCGGGTTTATGTTGTAACTCAAAGTTACATAATTATACGCGCTTGTGTTTCGCTTGTGACGCTCATTCGGCGTATATCGTTCGCGTCACTCCTCCGTTACGCCCCTCTGGCGTTTGTTAAGGATACTTACATTTTAGTGTGTTGCCCTGCGATGCCTCAACCGGATCCCACTTGCTTAAATGGAATCGTTTACTTTTATTACGCCATTTTGCGGACGTGCAATAGAGTATGACGTATCTACTGATTCGCTCCAATTTCGACGGAATTGACGCTCGGCGTTTGCGTACGGTTGTATTATACCACAGACATCAGAATAGATTAGAAATGTCATTCGATTGAATGTACCACTCCGAACCTTAACGTCTAAATTCAACAGTTGTATTCTGTGCTATCAATTTATTTAATACTTATTGATCAATTGCACGCCAAACAAAAAAATACCTTACTTACCTACTATATGCTAGAAGTGCCATTCATAGCAATATATTCATAGCGCAATTCATAGACAAAAAGGTGGGTGATTAATATTAAAAAATATTATATATTTTTAAGAGAATATAGATGTAAATAGCTACGTAATAATCCACCTAATTTTGTTTATATAACTATTATGTATATATATAATGGTATTAAATTTGTTAGGAACTTAAAATGTTTGCAGTGTGTATTACTAAATAATTTGATAATATAAACTAATTAAAAACTATTTACAAATTAAAAAATTTTAAATTATATAAAAAGTAAAACTAAAAGTATTTACAAATTAAAAAATACTATGTAAATTACGATAAATGACAAAATTTTAAAGAGACGATGGGTTCAGGGTACCAAGGATGCTTGCCGCGTTGCCGCAAATTTTCACAAATTTTTGTAAAAACTGTAAAATGGTAGACTGTGTCGTAAGGAATGGTGATAATAATCGCCAGTTCGCCTTTTTAAGATTGTTTCTCTCTAAAAACAAAATCGATTGAAAAATAAAGAACTTATAACCTATCAAACATTCCTTTCCCTCTCTATCTTGCCAAGCAAAGTTTTACACTATTAGAAATGGTCATATCGAGGCGTGACGTCACGCCTCATATGTTTACCCTTTCTGTCTAATTTGAAACTTTCTTAATTTGCTTATTCTAATTTTGATTACATTCAAATTAATTCTTGCATTTAAAATAATAAAAATAAAATAATCACCTAAGTACCCTAAAGGCCTAAAGCAAAAGCGAGTAATATAAGAACACATTTTAGATTTATAGTCGAAAGGGAAGTGACAGCGGAAGGGGATATGGAAGTGCCATGAAACAGTCAAGCAGGCAGTAATGATTTATCAATAAAATAAAAATAAATAATCAATAAGAGTAAAACAAAATGTGAACTTTAATGTAGCCAGGACACATCTAGTCTTTAAATAAGTTCCTTATAATACAGATGATCTTTATCTTGAAAATTCGTTGCTTGATTATAGTTTATAATAAACAGACCAACTTTATAAATCTCTCTCGAGAAATTGTTGCAATGCAGTTAAGTGATTTCTCTTAACCTCTACAGTTTACGAGCTAAAATGTAGTATATAGTCATAATCTCAACTCCTGTGCATTTTCACGTTCATGGAGTGAGTTTGCCGGAACGAACATTGTCATCGACCTGTTGTTGTTGTACTGCTTTGACCGCTACAATTTTCTTATTTCCAATAGCGAATCTATATGGATTTATGTCGTTGTAATAAACTGATTATGGTGATACTATATTCCGGAAAAATGTACTTTATTGAAGTAATCGTCATAAAGTAGAGGGAGCCATAACTGGAATAATGTCGGAACTGGTATCACAGAATCTCCTTGCGAACGTGTCGGGCGCTAAAACTAACCCAACTGAAACGTTCACCATCGTAACATGAATAAAAGCATCCTTCAGTTATGTTTTCAAACATTTCAATTCATTATTTACTTTATTTTATGAAAAATAAACGTAATTTTTTTTTTGAAGATTTGTCTTCGATAAAGAAGTTTTCTACTTGCTAAAGGAAAAAAAATGCTTCCTCAATTGTATTTTGATGATATCCAGGTTCCAAATTGTAGGTGAGTGGAATGCCACTCCATTCATTTTTAATTTGTGGATTTCCAAAATTAACAAATATTTCTAGGCATTTCTTTAGATCTATTGATTTTGTATTTTTTTTTAATTGTCATTGTAGTCTCAATATTTTAGGAAAAAATAGCCATGTGGTACTTTAGCCAAAAAATTATGCCATCCAACTTTTCGACGACCGCTTAGCCTAGTAAGCAGCGACCCTACCTGCGAAGCTGGAGGTCCCGGGTTCGAATCCCAGTTCGGGTCAGTATTTATATGATGAATATCGATACTGGTACCGGGTCATGGTTGTTATGTGTATGTGGTGTCTTCGCTTGGTACCCAAAACACAAGCTAATGCTTAGTTTGGGGCCTAGACGTTGTTGTCATGTATACGTTATTATTATTATTATCTCCTGTATTTTTTTAACAGTATTTACGTATCGATTCTAGTAATTCCAAAAATTGTTTTACAATAATAATAATGATACATGGGACCTTCCACACAGTGCCATCAAGTCCCAAAGTAAGCAAGTATTATGCTTGTGTCATATGGGTTACTAGACAACTGATATACATACTTACATATATACTCGTATATATATTTTACATTTACACCCAGGTACAGAATTGACACAAATGTGTACATGTACACAAATATTTGTCCCGGGTGGGAAGCGAACCCGCTATCTTATTATACTACTTTAAATACTTTTTTACAAATAGCCAAGCGTGCTACTTGTGTACTTTATTCGGAGACATTTTTTGGCCCGATGGCGGTAGGCAAGTCTAAAAAAGAATCCACAAGAAATATTCATAAAGACAACAACGTGTACAATATATGGCTCTTTAATGTATATATATAAAAGGAGAACACAAAGATTTAGTTAAAGAAATATAAACACCCCATAAATATTTATTAGGCACTAACCCTCGCAGTCGTAAAGCAAACAAATAGAGTATCAACGTATGGTAATTTTCACTTAATAGCTTTTGCGACGTTTTAGTACTCCCCAACTTATACACATTTATAGGACTGATATAGATACCTAGCTTATGTATGTAAAATTTAATATAATCGAAATAACTCCTAAATAAACATTAATTATGTAGAAATGTGTTTGCGCACGCGAACCTCCGAAAACGTCTCGCCGTTTACGGATATTACGGATGTAGTTTGTATAATTCCGTATGTATTCTGGGCTATGCATCATCAGTCCACAATGAACTGCTAACGGCCACGTATTTCGATGCACCGGTTCTCAGTCGACGGATGTCGGTAGTGTTTTAATACGTTTAAAGTGTTCTCGACAATAATATTTATTGTGTAAAATTTTAAATTAAGAATTCTGTCATTTTGGCGATTATGGGTCTGTTAAACGGAAGAAAGTTTTTAATCTGAAAAAGGATATTTTCACATTTTTTAATAGCGACACGCTGCTTAACCTATTCACTTCACATTAACTATATTTGGGCAGATTGAAGGCCACGATTTACATTTTATTGACAGAAACAATTGATTGATAGTGATTGATGACTAGTTAACAGGTTAAGCCACTGCCACCTATAGTTTACAAGCCATGCTACTGAAATCTGGCAACGTTGCGTGTAATCCGAGTCTTAGTATCAATCAGGTCATTAATTCGCGTTTTCTTCCATTTAAACGTAACGTAAACAGAGATATTGATTTAAAATAATAAATCAGTGTTAAAAATTACGTTTTGCATCGTGTTTATTCGTAATTAGTAAGGTAAGTTGATATTTTCACCATAATCGTCTTTCGTTTCACGTCACGTTTGGGTAGAAATTACAGTAAATTTTTATCATTTTTCGAATAGGTTCGAGGATATGGAATTTGGAAGATCTCGAGGAACTATACTTATACCTTTCATGGTCACTTTAACCGCATACTAGCCACCAGCAGGTCCGGCGAGATTGATTACGTAGAACCCAGGAAGAGGAATAAACTACAAGGGAACGGTACATTCCCGTAGAACATTATACAATAAAACTAGTTTTTAAGATATAGCCTGTGATAAACGCATAAAATCATAGTAACACTAACAGAAATGAGATATAATAACCATTCTTTTTATTCTATTGATGATTCTATTCTATTCGTAAAATTCACTTATGACACGCAAACGAAGTCGCGGGCGGGTGCTAATATAATTTAATAGATACTCCTATTTCTATTTTCTGTTAAATGCTACCGATAATTTCATATTTAGTTATTTAAATCCCATATTTTCAATTATTAAATCATGACATCTTGTCAGCTGACGAAATAAATCAGACTACAAGTGACAGTTAATGCGACGTTGCCAAATGTAATAGCATGGCTTGTAACTATAGAAGGCAGTGGTTAAGCAAATAACATCTATCGAAGCGAACTTTTTTATCTTTGTTTTCAAGAAGTTCTGTACGTAGTTTGTATATGCTTTGAATTTGAGGTCATTAGCTACAATCGCTGCACCGTCGAACGACTTACATCCAGGTCTCGCGCCATTTTTCGCCATTTGGTCCGTGGTTTGTGACTAAGCAGTTTCTTGTCCTCTTTTTTTTCCTTTTCCTGGATGGTCTGCGATATGTTAGAGCTTTTATATTGTTTAATGTTCTTAGACACTAGTTGACGATTGACATTTAACAATCTATCTTATACTGTCGTTTTCTAGCTTCATGTAACGATATTATTGCTTTGCGTTGCGAAAACACGACGAAAACCGATGATATCTAAAAAACAATAATATCAGGGCTGTGTATTCCAAATGGTTACCAAAATGTGTGAAAACTCGTATTGTGTTCCATTTTCAAAATGTTTACTTTTTAATTTTGTCAACGTATTTTTGGACCATTATAACGGTGTATAAACGGCGTGTTCGGCATAACGTAGTTCAAACTTATAAAGCGTGTAGAGCTTATCGAACTAAACAAAAACTTTAAAAACGAAATAAGGTATGTGAAAAAAAGAAACATAAAACATGTTTTTCTTGGTAACCGTTAGTTTGCGCTATCTATTTACTTAAAACTTTTTGTTCAGTTTGATGAGATCTGGATGCTCTATAAGTTTGGACTACGTTCTGCCGTACGCGGTATAACTGCAGACTATAATTTTATTACATCACTGATTGTCGCGGCGACGGTGACTGACCATAGACTGACTGGCTGTTTTTAAACATGACAAAAAAGAACAACTTTGACATAATCAGACAGACGATTTTTCCTTATGACACGACATTAATAAATGTAACTAAAAATACTTTTCCTTTGTTCATTGACGACGGAACAAGTGGTCCTTCGAGCAAAAAAGACTAGTCCGACGGAGATATAGTTCGATTATCAGAACAGGTACGATGTTGACTCGAGCCCAAGCAAAATTAGCAACCGCCACCGAACAAGCCGGCACGCAGCATGACTTGACCGCCGCGACCAGCATGAGCGCAGCTAACATTGCTGAAGGTAACAATAACATGAACCCTGAAGATCAGGGTGAGAACAACGTCTCCCCCATCACATCAAGAAACAATTCACCTCGACGTTCAATTGTTTCCGTTACTTCGTCAATACAGCGGCGAAGATTATTCGACTTGCAACTGGAGGCGGCGAGACGTATGGCAGACGTAGAGAAAGAACTCATTGCGAAAGAATTGGAACTTCGATCTGCTGCTATTCAAGAACAGGAACGCAGCAGCCGTGCCTCCTCTCGAGTATCTCTAACAAAAAAATACTCAAACATTTGCAACACGAAGACATCAGCTGCAGCGATTGTGCCCGATACGACAACTACACATACGCCGGTGACCAACCTGCATACTACGGACCTCTCCAAGTTTTTGGCACGTCAAACGTCCATAAAGGAGCTTCCGTTATATTCAGGTGATCCTGAAGAATGGCCAATGTTCTTCAGTCAATTTAAAAGTACAACACGACTCTGCAAGTACAGTGATGAAGAAAATATTGCACGACTGTCAAAGTGCCTAAAAGGTAAAGCTCGGGAGGCAGTTTCTGCTCTTTTGGTAAGTGCATCGAATATAGACAAGATTATAGACACACTAAAACTACGATTTGGACGTCCTGAGTATTTAATTGAGTCCATGCTTATGAAGATACGCACAATGCGCTACATTCGACACGACGACTTTAATCAACTCGTTGAATATGCGACCGCTGTACAGAATGTTGTAGCCATTATGATCTCCACAGATGAGTCAGGACATTTGACAAACACGACGCTAGTGAAAGAGATCATCGCAAAACTTCCGTCTTCTTTGAAATTGCAGTGGGGGTTTCATATACAGGACAATGAAATTAAGACGATTTCTCTCACTGATGTAGCCGATTGGTTGATGATGGTCGCTAATGCCGCTGTACACGTCACACCAATGACAGTTTCAAGGCCGATGAGTTCTCACCGAGATAAAGACAAAGATAAGTCATTCAAACATTCTGTATTAGCCACTGCGAAGACATCACGTATTTGTTTTGAATGCAAGGGTGACCATGATTTTAAAGATTGTCCGAAATTTTTGAAATTGAACATTGATGACCGATGGAAGTACGTAACAGAAAAGAAGCTATGCTTTTCCTGTCTATCATCCAAACACCAGCTCAGAGACTGCAAGAGAAAAGTCAAATGTACAGAAGCAGATTGTTTTCATCGTCATCATCCTTTATTGCATGCGCCACCGATTTCTGCAGTAACCAACACGAAGCAGAGTGACATTCCAGTTACTGGCTCGATCTCTATCAACCACTACGATGATGTACGACAGAGCATCCTGCTAAAAGTAGCCCCAGTTGTGATTTCTGGACCGAATGGTGAATTTGAGACACTAGCTCTTCTTGACGAGGGATCTGCGGTTACACTTGCTGATATGTCACTTATTGAGCGCATCGGCATCACCGGGCCTAGCGCCTCCTTAAGCTTGCGCGGCGCGACTGGGATGACAACAACGGAATGCGATTCTTTGATAGTTTCTTTTGATATAAGAGGCCGAAGCTGTAATAATTTTTTTAAGTTAAACAATGTACGTAGTGTACGTAATTTGTCGTTGCCTGTATATAATTTTAAGTTTCATAAACTTGTAACAAAATTTCCATACCTGTCTGACTTTGTCAAAGACTTTGACCTGACATCATATGATAGACAAAGACCCTTGTTACTGATTGGCTCTGACAATATCGACCTAATTGTGACTCGTAAAGTTTATCAGGGCCCCAAGGGTAGTCCTATTGTTTCAGAGACGTATTTGGGACATATAGTTCATGGTAAGTTATCGTCTACAACTCCAAGCAACACACCTGTGCTGCATATGTGCGCCTGTGACGAACTAAACGTCTCAATCAAGCATTTCTTTTCAACCGAAAGCTTTGGGACAAAACCGCACCAAGACACTCCTCGTTCTCGAGAGGACTTGAAAGCTCTCAAGATCATGGAACAGACGACAAAGCTTCTCCCTGAGGGACGATGGGAAACTGGTTTACTGTGGAGGGACGAAAAACCACAGCTCCCTGATAGTTTTCCACTCGCAAAAAGTAGACTGAATGGTATTGAGAAGAAACTACGTAAGAACCCAGAGCTTGCTGTTCGGTACGCCAACAAAATTATGGAAAATGTGAATAAAGGTTATGCTTCTAAACTTAGTCCAGAGGAAGCGAAACAAAAGACTAGTCTGACTTATTATTTGCCTCACTTTGGTGTGTTCAATCCCAATAAACCGAACAAATTACGTTTAGTTGTTGACCCCGCAGCAAAGATAAACGGCAAATCTTTAAATGATTTTCTTCTGTCCGGTCCTGACTTTTTAACATCCCTTCCTGGAGTGCTACTGAGTTTTAGAAGCCGCAAGATTGCTGTTATGGGTGACATTCAGGAAATGTTTCACAGAGTAATTATCAGGCCAGAAGATCGTCAAGCTCAACGTTTCTTGTGGGAAGATGATGAATACGTCATGAATGTGATGACCTTTGGCGCTGTTTGCTCTCCTTCGTCATCTCAATACGTGAAGAACCTGAATGCTGAGCGTTTTCGTGAAACCCATCCAAGAGCTGTCATGGCTATTGTAGACAGACATTATGTAGACGACTTTATAGACTCCGTAGATGACGAGGAAGCTGCGATCCGTCTTGTCGATGATGTTGTCATGATACATGCTGCTGGAGGGTTTAACATGACCAGCTTTATGTCAAACTCCAAAAAGGTTCTTAGACATATACCGACGGAAAAATTAGCATCTGGAGGTGTAAAGTTACTCACCGATAGAAACGCTGAAACAATGGAACGTGTACTTGGAGTGTATTGGAATCCCGAGTCTGACTATTTCACTTTCAAGCTTTTGAAATTCGATGACAATTCTAAGAGACCAACGAAGCGAGAAGTCTTAAGACGTTTAATGTCAGTTTTTGATCCTTTAGGTTTTCTTTTGAACGTAACTGTTATTGCACGTATTTTACTTCATGACATCTGGAAGTCTCGCATTGGCTGGGATGACGAGATTGATTCAATGCACTGCGAGCGATGGCTTCAGTACCTTAAAGAATTGCTGAAGACTCGTGATTTGACTATACCGCGATGGCTGAAAACAGACTACTGCATAAGAGATGACCCTGCCGAACTTCATATTTTCTGTGATGCTAGCTCGAAAGCTTTCGCTTGTGTCGGTTATCTTCGAAGCAAAGTTACAGACGGATCTTGGGTCATTACCTTTGTTATGGCCAGAGCGAGAGTTGCGCCTCTGAAGCCTTTAAGTATTCCGCGACTCGAACTTCAAGCAGCAGTTTTAGGGGCACGATTAGGACAAGTTTTGAAGAAACATATTGACTGTCCAATATCTCGCACGCTCTTTTGGACAGACTCGAAAACCGTTTTGAGCTGGTTACGCTCGGAATCGGGAAGATTTAAGCCCTTTGTTTCACATCGAGTTAGTGAAATCACTGAAATTACAGATCCAAGTGATTGGAGGTGGGTTCCAACGCAGCAGAATCCAGCCGATGACGCTACTCGCGATGCAGTTTCAGAAAATACAAAATGGCTTGCGGGACCAGTTTTCTTACAGGATCCTGAAGACTTGTGGCCTATAGAAGAGGAACGGCTCTGTCTTAATCCAAACGACCTTGAGGTAAAGGCTATCTACACACTAGAAGAAACGGAAGAGCTTATAGAAGACAATCGTTTTTCAAAATACTGGCGTCTCGTTCGAAGTGTGGCATGGGTACTTCGTTTTTTCTACAATTTAAGGAACACAGGTGATCGTCGACACAATGAATTGGAGGCGCAAGAAATATCGACAGCCGAAATTTTATTGTACAAACAAAGTCAGCGACGATTCTTTTCGGCCGAAATTTCTGCCATTTCCAAAGGCTTTCCTGTCGACAAGAATAGCTGTTTACGCAAAATAACACCATCTATTGACTCTACTCAGCTCCTTCGCGTCGGGGGAAGGATTGAAAATGCGCCCTGTGTCACAGGCGATGTCAAACACCCGATCATCCTACATCCCAAAGACCATATTACCCAGCTGTTGATTCAACAATTTCATATTGATTGTGCGCATGTTGGAAGAGAGCAGGTTCTTAATAATTTGCGGCAAAGGTTCTGGATAATAAATGGACGAAACGCCGTGAAAAAAGTATTTCATAATTGCCAGTATTGCAAGAACAAGCGAGCACAGCCTTCTCCACCTTTAATGGGTCAACTACCAAATGTGAGACTTATGCCGAATGGACGCGTTTTTAAGTATACAGGTTTAGATTATTTTGGCCCGATCACCGTCAAAGTTGGACGACGTCATGAGAAACGTTACGGCGCTCTTTTCACTTGTCTTACCGTGAGGGCTATCCACATTGAAGTCGCGAGTGATCTGACTACAAGTAGCGCTATCATGGCCATACGGCGCTTTATAGCTCGACGTGGTTGTCCTACCGAGATGTGGTCGGATAATTCCACCACTTTCAAGGGAGCGGATAATGAGCTTAAAAATTTAGTGAAGAATATAAACAGAGATGAAATACTCCAGTTCAGCAGCACCAGAAGTATAAAATGGAGTTTCATTGCTCCAAATGCTCCCCATATGGGCGGTTGTCGGGAGCGACTAATACGATCTGTCAAAATCGCTTTGAAATCGACTCTTAAAGACCGGACCCCAGATGATCAGACATTACAGACAGTCCTTGCAGAGGCTGAGTTCATAGTGAACCGCCGCCCACTTACATACGTTCCCATTGACCATGATGACGATCCTCCATTAACACCTAATGACTTTTTATTATCAAAAACTGAATGGGTTGATCATCCTCTTGACACGTTTACCGACGGCGATCTACTGAAGAGAAACTGGCGACAAGCACAAGCGCTCGCTGACTTATTCTGGCGGAGGTGGGTCAGGGAGTACTTGCCAACTCTGACACGACGAGAAAAATGGTTTGCTACAACTGTCCCATTAGCTGTAGGTGACGTAGTGGTAATTGTTGACAATCAGTTGCCACGTAATATGTGGTTGCGTGGAACCGTGACAAAGACCTACCCTCTTAAAGATGGCCATATACGCGTTGCCGACATTGTAATTACAGACTCGACCGGACACAAAAGACTTTACACGAGGCCAGTGACGAAACTCGGTAAATTAGACGTTCGCTCCAACCCCTAAGTATTGGTTCTCCAATACTGGAGGTGGGAATGTCGCGGCGACGGTGACTGACCATTAGACTGACTGGCTGTTTTTAAACATGACAAAAAAGAACAACTTTGACATAATCAGACAGACGATTTTTCCTTATGACACGACATTAATAAATGTAACTAAAAATACTTTTCCTTTGTTCATTGACGACGGAACACTGATGAAATTAAAAAAGTTAAAGTTTTTCTATTTTTTATTTTGCACGTTGATTTGGAGATGAAGTTGCGTTTTCAGTGAATCTCTAGCAACGTTAATCTGTCGATTGGCATTGTTAAATCAAAAATCAAATTCTAAGAAGTATTTAAGAATAGAGTACTAAGAAGAAGAAGAAGAAGAATATAGTATTTAATATTATATATTATAATATTATGTATATTATATATATATTATAGTATTAAATTCTATATAATATTAAATTTTTCTTCTTCTTCTTAGTACTCTTATTCTTAAATACTTCTTAGAATTTGATTTTTGATTTAACAATGCCAATCGACAGATTAACGTTGCTAGAGATTCACTGAAAACGCAACTTCATCTCCAAATCAACGTGCAAAATAAAAAATAGAAAAACTTTAACTTTTTTAATTTACTATAACTATACGAATTTTTAATTATTTTTTATTAAAATGAGACAAATCTGAAGCAAAACTATTTACGTATGCGTAACATTTTTATTTATTTCCGTTGTCCGAGTAATTATTTTTGGGAGGCGTGTCTCCGAACAAATACCGTCACATCGTACCTCTAACCTACTCTATTCTCTGTGGGCCCTAAACGGGCCTCTTTCCTGATTTCGCGTTTGCCTCAGCCATACGTTTCTTTTTCTTGGTGAAACTATTCATTAATTACAAAAAGTAAGATCTATATAATAATAATAAGGTATATATACCTAGGTTTAATAATATATATTATATAATTGATATTAAGAGTCAGAAAAGGACGCAAAATATAATAAAAGATTGGCAATACAGACAGCGCGGCGGACCTGCGATTAAAACTGTTAATCTAATAAAGTAAATAAATTCGACAGCAACGTTTGCTTTTAATATGGGTGCAATAGAGTCATAAATGTCAATTCACAGTATCGAAATGACATTACGCAATTTTGCGAGGTTGAAGACTGGCGCGCGGGGATTTCACGAAAGTGCAGACCGGCGCGCCGGTACCTTGCGCACTTAAACTCGGACTAAAACTTGTCATCTTGCACCAGCTAGCTAGAGTATAAGTGGTTAGACGGTAAACGCAGAAGAGAGATTCTAGGCAATTAGTACCTTTATGGTTACTCTACTATAATCCAGTTTTCACACGAACGAAGCTGTGGTCACAACAATATTTTACATTGCTAAATTATGTTTTAATATTTTTTTAATTATATTTAAAATAGTTATCGTGATCAGTACTAATATATGACCATAAGTTTTAAAGAAATGTGTAATTTGTTCCAAAATAATTGGATGCGACTAAACGTATAAGTCACTTTACTGATTTCACACGTTGTGTCGAATGTAAGAGAGCCAGCGAGAGTCGACCTGCAATATCTTACGGCCCGCGGCCAGTATTACCATATTCAGCGTCAGTCGATAAGTCGTACCCACTTCGGCTGCCTTCGGATTGTTCTAGTTCGCGCCAATATTGATATTTCTAAGAGCGGAGTTTCAGAAGTTACGCGTCCCGTTTTACGTTATCACGATTTTTTCTAGCATTCTGTATTTCTATCTGAAATGATTCCTGCCAATTTCGTAAGTAGGTTTCTCGTTGAAATGATTTCGTAAATATTTGAATTTATGACGTTGTATTTACTGTATTTAAGTTTACACTTTAGTGCAAATAAAAAAGAATCCAACTTGAAAGCCATGTGTAGTAAAACATTTTTTTTTAATTGTAACTTATTACCCGATAAAAATTGTCGCATTCATCATAGAGTTGAAAATAAGATCTTTGTCTGAGAGTCGATCCAAGCTCTATGGGCGTGCTTTTTTAAATTAGTCCAACTGTAAGTTGAATCGATATTAGTAAACCAGATTGTTAAATTTTCTTTATTTATACAAAAACTAGCGCTGCCATTTTAGATGGTGTGGCGGGGTTCAAAATTTTAATGTGCTTATTGAAAATGCCATTGTTTCAGAATATGATTCTTTTTTTTATTTTTCTTTTTTGATATTCAAAATATTGTTTTCTTTTGGTTCTAAAAGTAACTGTGTAAGCAAACAAAAACAATTTACAACAAAAAATAAATGCGCGAGAACGCTAGAGTCTTTGAAAATTAAAAGACACTACTGATATGATAAGTGGATTGTCAGATTTAACAGTGAAATTATGTGTCAAATTTAGAGGAGAAATAAACGAGTTGTCAGTGAGTGCCAGCGTAAGGTGAAGATTATATAGACGTGCATATTGTATGCATAGCTAAATAAAATGTAAAGACCTGGTCGTGGGTTTTGCTGATAGTCATACAGAAAACGGGGTCTTCAAAAAAGTAAAAGAAAGCCTAACCTATACATGGCTATAAATTACAAGTCCTCTTTTGCGTTTACCGTCTAACCACTTATACTCTACCTAGCTGGTGCAAGATGACGAGTTTTAGTCTGAGTTTCAGTGCGCAAGGTCCCCACGCGCCAGTCTGCACTCCACGAAATTCACGCGCGTCAGTCTTCAACCCCGCAAAATTGCGTAATGTCACTTCGGTACTGTGCATTGACATTTATGAGTCTATTAAAACCAAACTCTGCTGTCGAATAAAATTACTTTATACCTATAAGTACATGACTGTTTTGGATTTGTAGATGATTACGTTATATTACTAACAAAACCGTGGAAGATTTAACAAAGGGCATTTCACTAGATATTCGACCGCATACAGACCGCAGTCCCAGTAATTATTCCATCAGCCGCGGCTATGTCGTTTACGGTTTTTGTCCCGAAACTTCCTTTTTCCCTTTCGCTTTAATGAAGGTTCACGGAATCAATTAATAGAGTAGGGCCGTCTGATTTGTGCGGCCCTCGTAACTAATTCCATCGACCGTCCCAGCTTTTTCTTCGCGTCACCAAATTGAATCGAATTTTAGTGAGAAAGGTTTGATGAATGTCTTAGCGCCTTTTAAATTCTGTGCGATATACGAACTTCATTTTAGGCTGTGGTCTCAATCTATCTAGGCACAACGAATATGAGGTAGATAGTAGAGGATCGATTAACGAATTAACAACGACCTTCACCCATCTGTTACAACGATGAAATTTTTTTCACATTTAGTACGTAGAAAATACATCGCGAATGGGTTGGCTAAAAAATTCCTGGCAAGGCTATGATTAATTAAAAATTTAAAAATGATTTTTTATTTAACATTGCGCACATGTGTTTGACAAACAAATTGAATACCAATCGGAAGTACGAAATCTATAGAATATGCAAAAGTTGGGTTGTCCATTTTCACCTGGCATAACTACTGGGTTGGCAGGTATAAACAGAGATATGCTTCGTGTATGTTTTTTGTTAATTTTAATTTTTAACTGTTCACTTTGTTTATTTTTATTTACTTTCCTGAAAGACTTTCCAAATATTTTAAGATAAGTATATACCGCTATGTTTTTATTATTATTATTTAATTAATCATAGCCTTGCCAGGAATTTTTTAGCCAACCCATTCCTTATTTATTTTCTACGTACTAAATTTGATAACAAAAAAATTTTATCGTTGAAACAGATGGGTGAAGGTCGTTATTAATTCGGATCTTAGACTCAGAATAGAAATAGATTTTCATTTATGTGAAGCTGGAGGTCCCGGGTTCGAATCCCAGGTCGGGTCAGTATTTATATGATGAATATTAATACTGGCACCGGGTCTTGGTTGTTATATGTATGTGTTGTCTTCGCTTGGTACCCAAAATACAAGCTAATGCTTAGTTTGGGACCTACGCGTTGTTGTGATTGTGTGTGTTATTATTATTATTATTATTTATATTATCTACAATAAAATTAATAAGTGAATATCCAATAAAATAGGAAAGGACTAGATTTATATAAACGTTGTCACCACTTTGGGAATGGAGGGAGATTCTACGTTCTGCGTTATTTACTTTAATCCCATCTGTCACCGTGAAAACACTGTACGTCACACAAATGTATATACCTACATCCCGTTTCATTGGCTAGCAGGGAGTGAGAGAAGGGGGTGGGAACAGGGAGGGTGCAGCCGGAACTCGCTGAATGCACTTCTTACTCCGTATTTGCATTCTGACTGTGCACTCTCAATTTGACGCATTCTAGTTGGAGGCAAATGTGTGTGAAGACCTCTTTGCATTCAAAGAGAATTTCAATGTGGCGTGAATTAATTTCGGGTTTTGAACCATTTGAACGTTTCAATGGCGGATCATAAAAGGGAATACATGGATACGAAACTAATAAAGTACTAGCTAGGTACACCGCGCTTGATTTTCGTTTGAACAATTATTTTAAATAAAAATAATTGTTTGAAATACTCCAAATTTTGAATAGCTTCCCAATAAATTAAGAGCTACGGTTCAAACTGAAATAAATATTAAAAACCACGTGCGAGTTGGACTGGCATGCATTAACAAATTTTTGAACTAAAGTCCTTATATTTAATTTTGAAATAATAGCTAATTTTAAGAAACAAATTTGAAAAAAATTCTTAGATGGATTTTTTACGTAGTTAAATTATATTGAAAATTCTTATAGCGTGATGTCACCGTAATGAATTTTAAGTTTAGCCATTGGCGTTGCGTATTTATAAAAACAATGTCAGTCTCAGAACTGTCAATAGTAATAGTGTCATTGTTATTATAAATATGCTCAAAGACTCACACTTCCGAACACCTTATCTATATTTTATCTTATATTTTTGTATGATACTGAGATGAACCGCCGGGGCCAGATTGTCACGGCAATTCCAATGAGCCCAAACGCGATGAGGCCACTCCCAGAGGAGGAATTCGAGGTAGTCAGAGACAGAGGGGGTGAAGTAAGGTACCCCCTGGTGCCGATTTCGATGAAACTTATTGCAATTAATTAGTCGTAACTAATTTATTATATGATATAATTCATAACACTTTGTTGTCTAGGTACTCGAGAGCGAACGTATTTTTCAATGATTGTTCAGAGCAGGGCGGAGGAGAACTATAGCGTAAATCCTGTAGTTCACGCAAGCGAAGCAGCAGCCAGCAGTCACTAGTAAATAAATGCCAACCTTGACGAAGTTATATACTAGACACATAAATTACATCGAATATGGTTTAAGATAGCTTTATAGTTGCAATTTGTGTCATTCCGTTGTGTCACCAAGCAACCTGCTCCCGCACAACAAAGTGTTCGAAACTTCAAAGGAACTCCTTTGCAGTTTCAAGCGTGACTTGAATTCCTTTATCTAGGCTCTGGCGAAATTGGCCTCGAATTACGAAACGAGCTCCTCGAGCCTCAAGCGCATCTCTTAAGCAATAAATCATAATACATAATACGAGGCGAACGGAGGCCGCGATCAGTCGCTCGATGCCTCACCACGCCTCTTTACTGACAGTCTAGTCGATTAATGATGGTAAAATATAAATAATATGACACTAATGACCCCACATAATAGTATTACCCGTAATCACGGCTTCCGTTGGCTTAAATTCGGAGCAAATGAAGTCGAATTAATGTCCTATATATATTGCGGGTATAATAGTACTTCCTAATATATGTATTAGTCATAGAGCAACAAAAACAGCATCGGTCAGTAGAGAGTCAGTATTAAATATGAAACGAGGTAGATTCGGCCGCCAAAGTCCGTAACGACCGCTTAGCCTAGTGGGTAGCGACCCTGCGTCCCGGGTTCGAATCTCAGGTCGGGTCAGTATTTATATGATGAATATTGATACTGGTACCGGGTCTTGGTTGTTATATGTATGTGGTGTCTTTGCAAAAAAAAGATATATATATATATATATATATATATGCATAAATATATTATAAAGGATATTGAAGTATGTATATAAGTTATCTAGTAACCCATAACACAAGTATAATACTTGCTTACTTAGGAACTAGATGGCGCTGTGTGGGAAGTCCCATGTATTATTATTATTATTCGTTATATGTCGCAGTCTTACTCTGAACAAATTCCTAAAAAAATATTCATTTTTTTTCTCAATAACGGATATATGATTTGCGATTTTTAAATGAATATTTTCGGGACGACAATTAATTTCTTATATAGTTTAAAAATGGTGACTGTCTTAAAAATTTTCTTGTTGATTTATTACAAACGAATTATTGGCGATATTATATGGCGAAACGCTTGTGGACTTCAGCATTGATTGTTTTGCGCCCTGTGGAAGTGAGCCCTGGATTAACAGCATGGGCGAAAATATCTCGAAATATTTCCGTATGCAGGTTTGCCTAAAAATCCTCGATATTAAAGCTTTAAGGACTCTTGGGTGATAAGCGAAGTTACATACAATGATTTTTATATGTAGTGAAACCACAGCGACGGGACTAGCTTTTATTGAAAGATAGCTCGTGTTTACGTCGTTTTTATTAGCGCAAAGCCTTGGCTTGCTTGCACTTGTAAAAGCTTGGCACCTGCTATCGTTCCCATTTTTTTTGTAGCGTTTTATTGAATAATATTAAGTTATACTTGAGCTACGAGAGAATATACAGGCAAGCTTGCAAACTAACATGTTTTATTTGTTTTCATTGGGTAAATGTATAAATAATGTTTGTTAATAATTTTGTATAGGAGTCTAGGAATGAAATTTGTAACAGCATTTTTGGTAATATTTACCTAAAATTGAGGGAGCACCATCTATTTTATAATTTTGCTTAATACAATGTTATCCCCATAAAAGGACGAATACCTTCAGATCAGTCCGTTTGCTGCAGTCAAATTTATTTACTCTATGGTCATCTCACATGGCAATCTAAGATCCAGTGCCAATTTGTTTATTCTATATACATTTAACTTACTCACTCACAATTAGCTGACATCCAATGTAAAACTCGCGTCTAGATTGTGCGGTACGACATGTGGTACGCACGTCGCCTATTTGTATTACCTATTTCATCGATGCAGATTCTACTTTCCACAAGACTAAGCTCTATCATATTAAATCGATTGTCGTTTGCTTTTCACCGGACCTTCAGATACGTAACAATTTTATGGTATTTAAATTTTCTTTAATAAGCGTTCAATCACCGCTCAATCGCACCTGCGATACTAACCAAATGTTAACGCAGGCACTACACATTAACCCATTTGGGTAAGAATCAGGGTAACGAGGATTAGAATGACAGGGACAATTGATTGATAATGATTGATGACAATGAGTTTTTCTGACTTAAGTACACAATATCACTGACACCGTGCTTCGGAGGGCACGTTAAGCAGTCGGTCCCGGACCCTGTCAATATAGATGGCGGTCGTTACAGTTTCCAACCCGCAGTGGAGCAGCGTGGTGGACTTAAGCTTCAAGCCCCCCTCCTCACCCTGGGGGAGGCCTAAGCCCCTGCAGTGGGGTAAAAATGGGCTGATGATGATGATGATGATTGATGACAAGTTAATAGGGTAACTTTAACATTGTTTATATCTTTGCGTTATTAATAGTGCAAGTCTTCTATATCGCGTTAAGTACGACAAAGTTTGAAATGCACTATCTGAGGAATCACAACTTAAGCTGAGAGCGCTACGTAAATAATCCACGTCGGCCCCGCAAATTGTGGAGACGCGTCACCAGATTGTGCAACTTGCAGTTGCCAGATCGTGCATCACCTATTTTATAATATTATTATACACCGACATGGTGTTTATGCGTCACATTTCTTAACTCAGTGTCGAGGAAGGGTTGTATTCCAGCAGGAAGACCTGAAAAAGTATGATAAGAAACGTTTCTCTGCCTGTTACTGAATTTTTATTGACAAGTAGCTTACAGAGGACTTTACAGCTACTTCATCATCATCATCAGCCCATTTTACCCCACTGCAGGGGCTTAGGCCTCCCCCAGGGTGAGGAGGGGGTTTAGAGCTTAAATCCACCACGCTACTCCACTGCGGGTTGGGGATTGTAACGACCGCCATCTATTGACAGCGTCCGGGACCGACTGCTTAACATGCTCTCCGAGGCACGGAGTCAGTGATAGTTAATGTACTTAAGTCAGAAAAACTCATTGGTACACGCCCGGATTCGAACCATGGCTCTATGGCCTTTTAAATTTGAGACAGGTTCGTTGCGCTCTGGGCTATCACGACATCCAGCTACTTAATATTACGTTTTTATATCCAAAAGAGACGAAAGACAAATATGACTCAAGCAATCACAGTAAAAGTCCCTTACCCTCTATTTCTTTCTACCTATATATGCAATAGACGGAGCGAAGAAACAACAGTGGCAAAATTTTATTTATTATATAATAGTTATTATACAATAGAAACAATATACCATATATACCATATACCATACGTGATTATCATTATCATAATACATGAGACTTCCCATACAACGCCATCTAGTCCCAAAGTAAGCAAGTATTATGTTTCTATTATAGGGTACTAGACAACTGATATATATACTTAAATATTCTTTAAAATATATGAATATATAGATACTTGTATACCCGGACACTGAACAAATAGACATGTTCAAGCATAAGAATATTTGTCCCGAGCCGGAATCGAATCCGCCACCCTTGGCTTCGTAGTTAGGGTCTCTAACCACTTGGCCAATCAGTTCAGCGATGATTATTATTCTTTTAAACAAACATCTTGTTTAATATAATATAATTTCAAAATTTTTATTTTCTTTTCTTACGAATTTTTCACCGCATAAACTATACACAGAAAATTCCACTACACAGTGAAAATTTCAAAACATCGAGTGGCGTATTTTTTGGCGTATATTTTTTCGCTCACTTTTTTGTTGTCAGAACGCGGTGTTTCTATGTGTATCCATGGAATTTCTGTCGACGTTCCACTGATAGTGGCGTCAGTGGGACATTTTATTAATCGAATTTTGGAAAAACATAACTGAGAAAATTGCAAACATTATTTTTTTTTTTTTTTTCATTTAGAGAGAAAGGTGTAGAGTGGTCAATATTTTCGGAAAAAAACTTTTGGTTCAATCCCATTGTTATAGATCACGTATTACGCTTTGAAAAGGTTTCCAGATGAAACTAAGTTCTCGGATCAAATTGAACATAGTTTTTCATCTATTACCAAAATGAATGACATTACATCAACCAAAATCATTTCCTTGCTAACTATTTGTCATAAACAAATTTTCGTGTATTTTATAGATTGTTAAATTTAATGGCCGTATAGAAGGGACACAGTGCGAATGACTAGGTTGTAAAAAGCATACTAAAATGGAAAAGGGGTGCTCAACATAAAGTTAGAATGAGAATTACTTCTTTGAAACATCGGGCGGGTTAAAAATATTTTAAATAAAAAACAAAACTAATTATTTGCTTTGTTTTTAAAAATAGACGATAATTTAAAAAGAAACTTTGCTAGAAATATTTAATGCTCCGCCATATTCTACGGTCGCCCTTTCATCATCATCATCATCATCATCAGCCCATTTTTACCCCACTGCAGGGGCTTAGGCCTCCCCCAGGGTGAGGAGGGGACTTGGAGCGTAAGTTCACCACGCTGCTCCACTGTGGGTTGGGAACTATAACGACCGCCATCTATTGACAGCGTCCGGGACCGACTGCTTAACGTGCCCTCCGAAGCACGGTGTCAGTGATATTGTGTACTTAAGTCAGAAAAACTCATTGGTATACGCCCGGATTCGAACCATGGCCCTATGGCCTTATAAATTTGAGACAGGTTCGTTGCGCTCTGGGCTATCACGACACGGTCGCCCTTTGGTGTGCTGATTTTAAACGTGGAAGAACTTCAACTGAAGATTACAGTAGTGACTAAAGAAATGAATAAAAAAGTAGAAAAAACTGTTTTGGCGGATCGTTGAGTCGCGGTTCGTTTTATTTTTATTTCACTAATATAACGCTTCGGCGCACAAGTAAAGAATTGCGAATGCTGCCATTGAAGAAGCTGGCTTTGAAATAATAGAAAATGTGCTCTATTCACTAGACCTTGCCTTCTAGTGATTTGTAGGTATCTATTTCCGAAATTAAAGGAACAACCGAAAAGGCAATAATCTAAAGACGATGACGTTGTAGTAGTTGTGATTTTTTGGTGATCAGGATCAAACGGTTTTAGGAAGAGTGTTATAAAATCAACAAATAGATATCTTAATTGTACAAACTCAAAAGATATCGAGACAAGACAAAATAAAATATAAAATAAAACATTTAATAGAAGTTAACGTTATAATCTGAGGTTAACAGTAATATATTCATATTTAATTATTGTTGAAAGCTTCTCGTATTTTAAAAGATATTTTTACCTTTTTCATGTATCAAACCTGTACATATAAATTTTATTTGCGAATATTTCTATGATATTACAAATGCCAAGAACATTCTCGTATTCATTGCAATAGTTGATAATTTGGCAGAGCTACGAGAGTGTCCCATACCCATGTATGAAAGTTACAACGAATAAACGGATAAAACCTAGAGCAGAATTTTAGTTTTTCCATAAATCTTAAACGCATCCCTTTACAGAAACCGCAATTAATAATTTAAACGAAATACCACCATCCGGCCGTAGCTAATCCTAAAATCCCTTCGATTCCAACGGCACGTCTCACGGGAGCACAGACGAGCCGAGTTTAATACCCGTCGTATCAGGAAGCTGAGGTTATTAAATGCCATCTCGTGGCGAATGCACCGTGGCCCATATAGCCACTGCACCTAGTCACTGGACTTTATTGATTCGAGGCCTTAAGACGACAGTGTCTCACTCGCACTCGTTCATACATACCAGCGCGAGGGAGACGACGGAACCTCACGTAGCCCCTCACTCAATATTCCGAAGATGCCGGGATGCCTGCAGTAATGCCACCGCTTAGTAAACGCACCGTGCTAAAGGAAACCTTTATGCGTGTCACCCCAGCGGCGACTACTTTCCCTCTCTATTTTTCTTTTGTGACCTCTCGGTCGTGACTCGAATGTGTATTTGGGGTACACTATATAAAGCTTTTAATATTATTTTTTATTATTCTGATTTGACGTAAAAGTGTTTCCCTATTTATTATAATACTAGATTTTGGACGGCGCTTTGCACGCATGATATTCCTGATACATTTTGTGAAAACTTACTCAACAATATTTTTTTCCTACTGCTCTGTTTTTAAAAATTACGGTGCGCGCGATGATATATGTTCATATTTAAATAAGACATACGGTCTATTTTATTTCTGTGATAATTAACTCAGTGGTTTTTGAGTTAAAAGTGTTCAATCAAAATACATACATACAAACAGAGAACAAAGAACATGAACATTTTGGGGTCACGGCTAAGTATAGTAATAAGTCGATTGCTGAGATCGACCTGTTACAATTTTATAAACGTTTATAACAGGTTTAAGTCTTTGATTATATGATGTCTGGATGGTCTCTCGCAATACAATGTCGACAAAAATGAAAAACCAACTTCTACATACTTGTATGTGTGACTCGGCATACTCATGCTCTTGCTACGCCATGCTAACCACGTACGAACCGTCTCTGTGTGCATGAATTATAACCGAACTGTTACGTGATATTTTTTCGTTTTCTTAACGCCGCCGACACTCTATCCAGACATTAAATCAAAGGTATTTTTAGCAACTCAAAGTATTTTTTAAAGATACTTCGACAGTGTAGGTGTACACATAATTGTTTTATGACTACCTATAACCAATTTTTTATTTCAATTGAATTAAGTGCTAAAAAAATATAATTAAAATGACTACTGCGAAGCTAAGTATCAAACGAGAAACTATTAAAAAAGTAATTGTATATTATAGTAATTATATATATAATACACATATAAATATATATTTTAGTAACTTCTCATTGTAAATCAATTTCACATTGTTGAAAATGTCCATTTATTTGAAACGATTGTGTTTTGTCAGCAATCTTTTCAGAGGCGCATTGTGGCCGCGATCGCATTACAGGTGTTCTCAAAGAGTTTTTTAAATTCTTTCTTTTTAGTTTTGATATCTCTTTGGTTCCTATCCTCGTTCCCACTTCCCGTTTTCTTTAGGTAAATCTATATATCGAGTCCCCAGAGATTAGTATTACAGACGTCATACTGTGATTGATTTACACTAGGTCCAAACCTATAGGGCGGCAAAATGTTAAGAATAACGAAATTAGAAAAAAAAAACCGGCCAAGTGCGAATCGGACTCGTACACGAAAGGTTCCGTACCACCATACAGTATAAAAAACGAGCGCGACGTTAATCGAACTTAACCATTAATCGTTATTATTATGTAATTTAAGAATTATTGTATAAATGTATTTCATTTTTATTTCGTTAGTTATTTAAAAGGCGCTCGATTCTCTCTGGCTAATTCGAAAAGTAATAACATGAGTGCACTGATAGCTAGAGACAATTTTTATTACTTATTTTATTACAGTGAACCTTTGACTTTTAGTATCGATTGTGAAGACAATAAGCTCAGCAAAAAAAAACGTAAATTTATAGTACCTAGTAATAAAATGCATCTATTTTCGCTTATTGGCTAAACGCTATCTGTCATTTTCTATGGGATAAAAAAAAAATATTTATAAAAGTACATTTTATAAGTTAATCTATTACTCTTTAAATAATACAGTCTAGTTAGCTGTGATAGTTTTCCTTTTAACAACATTATATATACTCCTGTCATAATTTCTTCCACATATCCAAAAACAGCGGTTTAGCTGGTAGAGGGGGGATTATATTTTACAGATAATTTTATATAGCTATACTAGCGACCTGCCCGGCTTCGCACGGGTAGCAGAGCATATAAGCAGTAGGGTTCTTTCTGTTGTAGTGTCATATCAGCTTGTTGTGTCGAACATGTGAATTAGACGAATTAGATTTGATTAAATTTATATTTATATAACGTAATTGCATCCTACGTGGAGTATTTGTAATGTATTTTATTTCCAATTCTGTAAAGATTTGAAAAAGTAAAGAATGTATACATAAAAACAAATTAAAATATTTCTATATATACAACATTGATAACTTCTGCCTAACCACACGTGTCGCATCGGTATGGGGACTATGGGGATGACGACGACACGCCTGGCGCGGCACCGTGCTATTTCAATGCCTAGAAATAATATTACTAAGGTAGAAAAGCGACGACGCCGCGATCCAGACGTTTGCGCCATGCTTTGTTGCCAGTCGGCAATAACTCATTCAGTCACTTGTATGTTACTCGTCTACACTCATCGTGATTACGTGCCGAAAGTGTAACTAAACCATAATTAAACAACAATTTAAAATGCCGTCGTGTGTGTTAAAACGTGTAAAAATGAGCCAGTCAACTTCGAAGAAAAAATATTGTGGCGTAACTTATCAACGGTAAGTAAGCAAACCATCAACAGAGGGCCAAGTGTGAGTTTTTTACTATTAACTATGTAGTTTGCGTTTTTTATAATTTGTATGGAAACTCGTACAGCACATCTAGCGGTCGTTTTAGGTAACTACGAGTTTCCATACAAATTACGGAAAACGCAAACTACACAGTTAATAGTAAAAGAACTCGCACTTGGCCCTCTGACATCAATCAAAACACTGTTGCCGCCATTTCTATATGAAAATCATAGAATATGAAGGGTGAACCGTACCGGTGTTAAAATGTTGAGTAACTATATGACTTAGGTATAACTGATTATTTTTTAGCTTCATTATTACTCAACCTATGCCATCTGTCTGTTTGTCTGTCATAGCGTATTTTTCAGTCAGAAACTTACTAAGCTAATTTTATTCAATGGTAAGTAAGCTTTATATCACATTTCAACGATGATTTAGATTGCTTTTTGTTCATTTCTTTACCGATAAAGCAAAGTGAGATAAAGTGTCGGGTCTAGTTAGTGCAAGCGCATATTTTAGTACTTATATTCAGTACCAATTATAGTTTAATGTATAATTGTTTTACTTAAATATGTATACACAGTATTAATTAAAACAGGCATTGTAATTAAAACCATCAATTTTGCCTCTTTCAATTTATTTTACTACGTTTCCTTTACGTTACCCAATTCAATAGGCAGAATATAAAGAAAGTTTCGCATATCGCCTCTGTGACGATGACATCGTATATTTATGATTCATTAGTACGGCTCATTAGCCACCTCGTGTGCACTCCGCACTGCTCACTGCTGCACGCGTATGCACGAATTTTGTTCGCGCCGTCTGTTCCCTAGCAATATTTTTTTAATTTCGAGATAATTCCTAAGATATTAATTTAAATTGTATGGCGTAAAAGGTAATCATAATCTGCATGAAATGCTGAAGGTAAAAAACGTATTTAATTTGATAAGGGTTAATACTGTATCCGTATAAATTGCTTTCCAATCATCTCATCATAGTACACCATTTTTTTAAATATAAAAATAGGTATAGTAAGCTATCCATAAAAGATAGACATATGCCATCGCGGATTTTTCTTTAGTACCATAAAAGAGAAACAATTCCTCTATACATTATTTTGTTACATCTCAAAGGGATTAAGCAGCGTTTTCGATGAAAACTCGATATTTCATCTAACTCTCGAATCGGATCGCTCGAATATTTTAACTAATTTACACAAAACGTTGATAAATTATACACATAAACCTTCCTCTTGAATCTCTCTGTCTATTGGTGTCAACCATTCCAACCCATTTGATAGTTTTTGAGCTTAATTCGTTCAGACAGACAGATAGACAGAGGGATAGATAGACGCGGCGGGGGACTTTATTTCATAATATGTAGTGATCAAAGCATAAACTATGGTTATCATGTTTTCGACGTTATATATTCACATATTAGTTACAAGAAACCGAACAATTTCTTTTCACAGGCAAACATTCGAAAAGATATAAGACAAAAGCACAAACAACCAAACTAAATCCACCAAGTGCTGTACAGGCCATGCAATAATAACAGATAATAATGTGACATGAACTACATAAAGTTAAGCGATATCGCTTATAAACGCGAGTTTGAAAGCACAACAAATCACGACACCCGTGACTTCAACACATATACCTAGTACGCGAATACTAAACGGGGCGCGCGGCCGTGCAAAGTTTAAAGAGCGTTTCGCTTCACGCGCTAGTTTCGAAAATGTAATCTCGACGAGACTGGACTTACTTGCTACTTTGTTCGCATTCGTAGTTTGTGAACGGAAGAGAATTTATAGCACTGGTATATAATTGTTTAGGTATACAGTATACTAAGTTTTGTTCGCTGTTTCGTCTACTTATACAAATTGTTACATGTATATCCGCGAAGTCGATTTATAGACACATCCCCTTGCTCTTGAAATTTACCCTCTTCGAAGTTTTTAATGATATAATAATGCGCTTTGTAATAGTTTTTTATTATATTCCCATACGTCTCCACTGCTGGAGTATATTTCCTTCACTTTAAGAAGTTTACACCAGAACTCCACCACGCTGCTGGTTCGGTGCAAGTTGATGCCTGTTAAACCTTTACTGTCACAGAAGCAACGATGTTGGGTCGAGCTTGTGGTACTGAAAAAGACTTACGTTTTTGTAATTAAAAACTAATTGGTCAATATATCTATGGCAGGGATCGAACCTCAGAACAAAGATCCAAATCACAACGTTTGTATCAAAGGCGAGGTATTTAGTCACTCAGTCACCATAGCTTTCTTTATACAAAATTAAATTCGGCTGAAAAATTTGGAATTTGTAAGATTTTAAAGGTTCTTTTTCATTGAGGCTTCTTTTTCAAGAATATAAATATCTTTTTCTAACAGGTTTAAAACAGGTTTAATAGTTTAAATGTATTGCCTTCTCTGTCTAACAAAATATTATAAAAATTCGTAACTTTATTATTATTTTTTAAATTATGTCACTGTTATTATAATATATTTAGAAAACTCTTTTTTAGTTATTTTAAAAAGGCAACTATAAATATTATTGTCCACTTTGGTCCTCATTTCAATTTTGTATTCGCAGGTATTTTTATAAAAAAGCAATTTTAACGTACAAATATATTAAAAGCATATAAAAGCAAAAACAAATTGCATAGAAAAATTATATAGCTGAAAATGAAACCCCCCTAATTTTGTAATACCTTTATAGTGTCTATATCTAAGTCTATATTTAGTAGATTCTTCTGGACATCTCAATATCAATAAATCAATGTATTTATTAGGTAGTGAATTTAATTCCCTAAATTAAAATGTAATTAAAAATCTCAAATTAAATCTCAATTAATTTGTTGCAAATATATTTATATAGGCATATTTCCTGTTCCTAATACAAACGGAACGTAATTTTTTTTTTACCTATATCCCATAGTCGGGTCTTACACGAAATGAAGGTTCCTCTAAATTTTTATGCAAAGCTTGCGAAATATTGGGTTCCAAAGTGACGTGCATCGGGTTCTCTTTTTTTTTTGACAACCAGAATTAAAAATTATTGGTAAAGTGCAGATACCTGATAAGAACTTCTGCTTGAAATAGTTTCAGGCAACTGGCATATATATAGCTTCATACCAAATATGCGGCGTGATGTCAGCATTAGTGTTTTTTGGAATGGAATCTTAATTTGTACATGGCCCGACATTCACTTGATCGGTTTTATTCAACATTCCGAAACCCCAAAAATAAATGTTATATTTTCAAAATTCCTTAGCGAACTTTTCTGTAATTTGCAGATGAGTACGTTCTTCAAACGTATTTTACTTTCTGTCTTGAATCGAACCTTCTAGATATGAACCAGTTATGGGAAAAAAAAGCTTTTTTTAATTGGACTTATATAGTTTATACGAAAGTGAATCACGTTTTTTGAACTCGACTGATTTTGTGCAATTTTCTATTCCATAGAACTGCAAACTGACAGCCATATTTCATGATTGAAAAGCTCTGACAAGTTCATATAGACTGAGTGCAATTTGATATCATAAGTTAGGTAGGATGTGGTTGAATTTGAAATAAACTCTGAATCGCAAAACCATTTTCCTTAAGACCAAGAAGATTTGGACCGGTTTATTTAGTTATCTGTAGAGCAAAAACATCACTGACTTTTAAAATTCAAAATATACCTGTATTAATTTGAATTTTCCGTAAAAACTTAAAACAAAACAAAAATTACAAAACAACTAATAATAACAACTAGAATGTAGAGTCGAATGTAGAGACGAATGTAGAGTCCAAAATGACCGGACAGGACCGGAATCCAAATCACAACGCTTGTATTAAAGGTGAGGTATTTAGGCACTCAATCACCATAGCTTTCTTTATACAAAATTATATTCGGCTGAAAATATAGTTTATAGTGTAGTACTGAAAATGTAGTAATACTTCCTACGAAATCTTAATGAGCGATAAGCAGCGATCACAATGAATTTGCCAAAATGGATTCGATAGCTTTTGAATTATTAAAAGATGACAAAGAGGGAAAAAATTTCGAAGCAGATTTATATTAATTACTCTATAACATTCGTCTTTTTTTTTAAACCAATTTATTCTGCTTGGATCACCGCTCGGATCGAATATTTGTGTGCATGAACAATATGAACATGTCTATTTGCTCACTGTCTGGGTGTTTGATGTAATTATTTATCTTTAACATTAACATTTATCTATATGTATGCATTATTCGTCGTCGAGTCGTGATAGCCCAGAGCGCAACGAACCTGTCTCAAATTTATAAGGCCCCATAGGGCCATGGTTCGCATCCGGGCGTGTACCGATGAGTTTTTCTGACTTAAGTACACAATATCACTGACACCGTGCTTCGGAGGGCACGTTAAGCAGTCGGTCCCGGACGCTGTCAATAGATGGCGGTCGTTACAGTTTCCAACCAGCAGTGGAGCAGCGTGGTGGACATACGCTCCAAACCCCCCTCCTCACCCTGGGGGAGGCCTAAGCCCCTGCAGTGGGGTAAAAATGGGCTGATGATGATGCATTATTAAAAAGTATTTAAGTATATATATCAAGTCTCTAGTACCCATACACGGATGTTCATAGAGATGGTACCGTGTTATGACAACAAAAATGTGAGCAAAAAAATATACGCATAGATCAAATATACACCAATCGACGTTTTGGAATATTCGCTGTGAAGTAGAATTTTGTGTTACCCACATTTAAAATTCGTACTTCCAAAGATAATAATGATAGTGAAATTAAATTTCATGTGTAATTTAATCAAATATTTGTTTAAAACAATTATAATGGCGTACATATGGTCTGTCTAATCAATGGGTCTGACATTTTGCTTACCTTTTCGATCGATTCAAAGTATAGGACGGTCCATCCTGATTATTTTGCTAAATATCCATAGAACAGGCTCTGTCTAATTTGGGACTAGACAACTTTAAGCTACTAAAGCGAAACTACGTTTGTGCTTTAAGGGTAGTGTTTTAATCCGCGACTTCGAATTGGCATCGCTATCTCCGTTTTAATCCCTCTTTCCTGACCTATTCCTGAATGACAGAGATAGGTAACAAGAACAAATTCCCAAAAATACCATATCTAGGGTATATAATATACCCGTTGAAACAGCTTGCGGGCCGTGACTGTTTCCAACTCTGAAATGTGTATTAATTAGAACCAAAATTTTCAGGGTCATTAAGAAAGGATGTCCCTAGGGTGGTTTTGTTTTTTTACTTTCAAAATAAAAAAAACCGACGGAAATCATGTCTTTCAGAAATTTATTCTAAAACTACTAAACAAGACATAAAAAAATATACCGCCCTGTGACAATATTTCTCTTATTATATATATTGTTTCTGTAGATACAGAAATACAGCGAGGAATATACACGGGCCGAACCCTCTTTTCTTGTACGAAAAGCCTACCCCCTTAATGCAGATATTTCAATCACAATATGCGTACGTTTTGTTATGAGCATTTCTTTTTTTGTGAGAAGTTCTCGTCAACACAGTGTATGTAAAGGGCGCCTCTTTAGTTATAAAAATCAATTCCTGAACGCAGTTTTTTCATTCCATTTTGTGTGTTCTTGATCGCTTCCTACGAAAGTACATATAACGTCGTCTATAAACAGTCATAGAATCTGCACGGCACAATAAACTCGTTACATCCACACACGACTAAATAGCATAATTGGTGAATCTCATTAACTCAGCGTATAGGCGGTGGGTAGTTGTAAATTAGGGATGTAAGCAGAAGCTTAGTCATGCCGTAGGGGAAGACCCGCGACGCGCGACGTGGGCGACCAGCGGCAAAGGTCGTCGCCCTTTAAGTACAATACACCGAAATCTGCTTGCAAAGCTTAGAGGTAGGCGTATTAAATTAATTCTATCGAAAATACGTAAACCGCGTAACCCGTACTTTTATTTAAAATTAATAACGCCATGACAAACACATATTCACTGGCGTAAATTTGAATTCTCCGTATTATAAAGGCAACGATACTGAATAATCTGTGGACCTATGATTAAAATTTTTTTTTTTATTAAAAGCTATATTTTGTATTGGTATTAATTTTATATTATATCATTATATATGTAAAAACATATACCTACATAATTTTCTTTATTGATTTATTATTATTTTTTTATTTGTACATTTGTAGTGCGTAATTATAAATGCAATAACAATACGTGCGCACATATTTCGGTTGAGGATAATTTAATATCAAACGCTCATACAAGGTTACATCCAACGACGTGTATGACGTGTAATCAACTATGACGAACGATGAAACGAATGAAAAATTAAATTGTTTTTGATAGATTTCACGTATAATTTTGATTTATTTTTTTTTTGTTAAAAGAATGTATTCTTTATATTTATTGAACTCAGCGGCATATTGCGTGCAACCTTTTGCAATACAACTAGGTATTTTTGCAAAGAACGTCTTTATGTCGATTATGTCGACACTACACATTAACCCATTTGGATTAGGTCCAAGGTAACGAACTTTTGAATGACAGAAACAATTGATTGATAGTGATTGATGAAAAGTTCTTAGGTTAATTTAGTTCTGTGAGAGCCACAATATTTACGATAAGACACATCCTGTGTTCAAATCTATGTCTCAAACACCCACCGGGTAAAACTGTGATGGATGCGACGTACGAACAAATGTCAAATTAGATTTTAGGACGCGCCCCCGCCGTCGTTAAGACATCGCCGCCAGCCCATCAAAACGAATATTTCCGCGAGAGGAAATTAGGTACGAACGTTCGATTTAATCTTCCGTCCTCGCCATACGACTTTGTCTATGGATCGCGTTGCGTGTGTTGCCGTCGTTAAATAAAGTCATTTCCCCAAAACCGATCTGTCTTGTTTCACATTTTATTAAGAAGCTATTACTGTTATAGACAGTTTATATTTCCCAACTACTGACACTGCATATATAGATGTAGAAGTTTTGTTACTTCTCTAATTCTATATTTTTAAAATATTAAAATAATTATGACAACACTCTATCTTAAAATCAAACGCTTATTGAAAGTAATTAATTATAAGTTATATACTTTTTCAGATCCAGAATATAAAACAAAGAAATAAAATGAAAAAAATACTTAAGGAGCGGTATTTCAGTTCTGACTTAAACGTTAAGTGAAGCTTGATTTTCAAAATCCAATACAATTAAGCTGCACTTAAAGTTATTGCTAGGATAAGCGAGCACTGAAATACCAGCCCTAAATTATATTTTCGCTTCAAAAATCACTTCTTTGACTATGTGAAATATGTGTATGTAAGTAAATAATTTAAACAAATTAAAAATAGGAGCGTATCCTGTGGAGATGTTGAAGTGAATTGCAGATATAAGGTACAATTACATGGAGCGGCAGTGAAAGAAATATTTCGTTGCTTCAAAGATTTAAAGGAATGCATTTTTAGGGTTCCGTACCTTAAATAACGGAACCGATTACTTCGTTGTCCGTCAGTCTGTCTGTAAAAACACATTTTCTCGGGAATGCGTGGAAGTATGAAGTTAAGATTAATACCTAGTACTTAGGTCTATTATGGCTTTGGAGTTGTAAAAAAATCAAGCTCCTAAAAGAATCCAATAAAAAAATATATTTATATCGTATAATTTTACACTCGCAAAAAGAAATCAAATCCTACAGGGTACTTCCCGTTGACCTACTATGAAACCGACCTATCATGACACTTCGCAAGAACAAGGTCTTACAGCATAAGTAAAGGACTAAATCCAAAAATGATTATTTTGTAGTTCCACCAATACAAAAAAAGGTTTTTTTTTATATTTCTGCATTCTGTCTGGCGGTAAGTACTCAATATACAAACTGTTACTGTTTAGAACCCTCAAAGCGAGAATTTGACTCACACTTGGCCGGTTGCTATCAATTATGGTGTAATTTCATTTAATACACGCACTGCTCTTTTTTGACACATTAAACAACACAGTGCAAAGCTTATGAAAAGAAATAGAGACGATTTTTTCCGAGTAATATTCACAAAGCTTTTAGATATATTCTATTAGACAAATGAAACTAACCTTGTTACACAATATTTCGGGCGTATAGTCTATCCAAATCTGGAACTTAGTGATTACCTGTATTCGTACTTGGGGAATGTATAAACATATTTCTAGTACCCGATGAAGTAATGTTCATGGTGGATGGCACCTGGATTATTCTATCAGTCGTTTTATACCCCACCGCTGGGACTTAGGCCCTCCCCTCAAGTTGATGGGGCTTGAAGTTTAAATCCACCACGCTGCTCCAATGCGGGTTGGCGGATTTTAACGACCGCCATCTATTAACAGCAACCGGAACCGACTGCTTAACGTGCTCTCCGAGGCACGGAGTCAGTGATAGTTAATGTACTTTAGTCAGAAAAACTCATTGATATTTACATGCCCGGATTCGAACCACGGCTACATGGCCTCATACCGCCACCTGGATTATAATATCTGTAAATATGGGAATGTGTACTTACACTCGTATCTATGAACGACTAATAGTAATTATGCAAGAAACTGTCATTTTTCAAGCCGAGTTATTAATTTAATTTTTTTTAAATAGTTTTTTATTAAAATTGACATTATCGAACCAACAATGGATCGAAAAAACATCGAAAAAGGCGTTACGTATCTCTTTCTGACTTAATATTTTCCACGTTCGTGAAAGAAAAAGTTTAATACATATTTAATACACATACAATACAAAAGTTAAATACATATTTTCTATAGTTAAAAGTTAATAACACTAGGAAATTCTTTAGACACAGTAAAAAGATGATTTTTTTTATAAATCGATGAGTTTCGTTTCTACTTATATTGACAGAGGTTTAGAGAGCAGTAATAATATTTGAGGAAAAATGGTAATGGTTAAAATTTTACGCTGTTATTTATATATATTTTTTGATGCATATTTATCCACAAAAATATCCAAAAAAGTATCGGGTTCGAATCCTAGGTCGGGTCAGTATTTATATGATGAATATGGATACTGGTACTGGGTCTTGGTTGTTATATGTATGTGGTGTCTTCGCTTGGTACCCAAAACACAAGCTCTTTTCAGTTAATTTACTATTTTTTACGCAGTCACGTTTTTCAAATATTTTAAATTACTTTTTTTATGGGGAATAATTTAATGATTGTCCGTAACAATTTGAAATTATTTGCAATTATAAACGCCTAAGAATACCAATGTTATTTTAAACTCCACACTGGTTTAATTCTGAGAGTGGATTAGAATAAACTGTAAAAAACTTACCATGACGGAGTTTAATTTGAAATCCAAGTGGTTCTTTACTTCGGCTGCTAAATCGCGTACCAACAGCAACCCATCTTTCCTTACAACTTCTACGTTGTACTCGTGGTATTTCTGCAAAAAAAGGGGTTTTTGAAGTATTTATAATAAGCAATTTGCAGTCGGTGCCTGTGACCACTCGACCAACTCCAACAAGTCAGTTTTTTTCTAATTACTAGATAGTTTGCGGATTAATTGGGGAAATGGGACTTTTCTTTGTGATTGTGTGTGCCGCTCTGCTATTTCACTTGTTTGCTTGTTAGTATCTGAAAATATTCTGGATAGCAAAGATTGACAGTGAGTCAATATAGACTGAGCTGCTTCCGAAATATAAAATTTAATTTGTTTCTCCATTTTTAGAGTTCCTAGGTAAGTACGTCAAAAGGCAAAAAGGATCATTTCGTTGCCCATCTGTCTGTCTGTCTGTCTGTCTGTCAAGAGCCTTTATCTCACGAAGGCGTAGAGACTTCAAGTTGACATTAATATTTGGGAACTACGATGCCAAAGGCAGACAGACACACAGATACACTTTAAATTTATAACATTTCTTTGTTGGCGTCGGGGGTTAATTAATTTTTTTAAATTGCAACAAATTACGGACTGCCAGAACAACGGGTCTTTTTATTCAAATAATATTCAACTAGCCGCAGTTTTTTTTTTTAAACTCAACCAATCAGGAAGCGGTTTCAAATTTGAATTAATTCAAAATATTTTAATTACTTAAAATTTTAATATTTAATTTTTCAATATATATACAATAATATAAGCTAAAAATAACCCGTGCCTGGCGAACCTGATGCAAAGGTACCCATAACGCTCGCGGCATTACCGCGCTGGATCGCTATGGCGAGCCTCTGCATCAGAAACGACCCCGAGCGAGGGTCACACCCCCTCTCCTTAAGTTGGCGACCGATGCTCTTAATTAATTTAAAAAAATTGTATTTTGTTTGTCAAGCGTTTCTTATAATATTCGAAGGTTCTAACGTTTTAACATTTTTCCAGAAAACTTCCATGAATTTTTACGTCATTTGTTTTTCATCGTATTTTCTGAAACAATACTCGTACCAATGGTAAGTGACGCTATTAATAGATGTTGAAGATGCGTAGATAACAATATATTTCCATAACACATTCCAAAAACCAAAGTTTAACATGGAAGCGTAATGAACGTGTACGTCGCTGAAAGCCGCGAATAAATCAACCGGAAAATATTCGTAAAATGACTCACAATGTGTGCGTAAACGAGGCGTGAGGCAGAAAATTTACTGCGGTTATGAGCACAAATAAACATCATGCATGTTGCATGTACCGCTTGCATAATTCACGAAAATGACAACAATCGGCCGACGCTATATCACGTGCCGTTATTGGTGTTTCGATGGGAGGGATGGGCGCGCGGAAAGAACGAAGGGGGCGCTTCAGCCGAGAGCTGTCAAATTTAAAAATGGAACGACCACGTCCGGAATTTGTCGGATGTTCGTTGCCAAATTATTATCATTCGACAGAAGCTCCCTTGCGCCTCTTCCCTCCACACCCACTGGAATAACCTCGGGCGCCGTGTTGTAGACGTGCGCCGACTGACATGTTGGCCGAGTGGTTAGTGACCCTAACTGCGAAGCCGAGGGTCGCGGGTTCGATTCCCGCCCGTGACAAATATTTGTATGCATGAACATGTCTATTCGTTCCGTGGCTGGGGGTAAAAATTATCTATATATGTATGTATTACTCAAAAAAAAAGAATATTTAAGTATGTATATCACTTGTCTAGTACACCATAATACAAGCATAGTACTTGCTTACTTTGGGAATAGATGGCACTATGTGGGATGTCTCAGATATTATTATCATTATATATAATTTCTGTATTTCGCCCGCCGCGACGCGACTTCGCCTTTGTTGTGTTTATCTAATCCAATGAGCACGCAGGATTACTATTTATTATATTTGCTGGCTGTATTACAAAGTTGATTTAGGATCATGTCTATGTAATTTTAGATGGTAATTAAACGACTCGAAAATTAGCCGTGCACATAACTGGTAAAACATTTCAAGATGAATCTTTGATGGGTAACCACAATTTCCTTTATAATTTTCCGAGTTGTTATTAAAAGTATAGATTTACATTAAGGGGATAGTCTTTCAATCCGCGACTTCGAATTGGCATCGCTATCTCCGTTTCAATCTTTCTTCCCTGACGTATTCCTGAATGATAGAGATGACAAGAACAAATTCTCAAAAATACCTATAAAATACTCGTCGAAACAGCTTGCGGGCCGTGACTGTTTCCACCCTTAAAATATGTATGAACTGGAGTCAAAATTTGCAGGGTCATTAAGAAAAGATGTCGCTAGGGCGGTACGTACGTTTTTTTTTTTTAAATTTGTTTTAATGTCGATTATTATCAAAAACAAAGAAACGACTGAAATCATGTTTTTCAAGAATTTATTCTAAAACAACTAAACAAGATATCGCCAAAACATACCGCCTTATGACAGTATTTTTATTTTATATTATGAAATACAGCGAAGATTAAACACGGGCCGAACCCTCTTTTTTGAATGAAAAGCCAACCCCCTTAACTAGTATAATCAAGCTGAGCCCTACCGTACCGACAATGCCAGAAAAAAATAATTATTGTTAGTATAAATACAATCTGTGAAAATTAATCAGTGGTGTTTTTTTTTTAATGATTTATGTTTTGCATGCTTTTAGGGCACAATAGGATGGTTAAATTATTTTATTTATTTTATATAAATGAGTTTTTCAAATATGATAACAGTAAAATAATATTAAACTAAGTTATGAATGCGCTTCAACATATCAGATGAATCAGTTCCCAACCCGCAGTGGAGCAGCGTGATGGACTTAAGCTCCAAGCCCCCCTCCTCTCCCTGGGGGAGGCCCAAGCCCCTGCAGTGGGGTAAAAATGGGCTGATGATGAAGTTATGAATGTTTAAAATGTTCTGTTGGACAGAGAGCAATACCGCACGATGTGACGTTAAGCTATTTAAAATAAACTTAAACTTCTTTTTCTAAGATGGAGACAGAGGCGGACTTTTTAATAGCTTATAAGTTCCATACTCTTCAACTGAACATAATTGAAGGGGTAAGTGAACAAAGATGTTAACTAACAAAAAGTTCAAAATGAGTTATGAATGTTTTTATGTTGCTCCTACCACATTTGCAAGCCTGAAATGTATGAATGTTTGTCAGCAAATACCTTTGCTATAGGTCTTTATTTTTGACAGGAATCAAAATTTGTGTAGTCGATTAATGATCATTTAAAATGACGCAAAAAGTCGATTTATTTTGTTTTCTCAGATAACACCTTTGTCCACTCACCCCTTCAATTATCTTCATAAAATTTGTTATCTTACAAAGTTTATTTTTATAGTTTCTTGATAAATATATCTAATATTTTCAGTATTAGTCAAACGCCATATTATAGATGCAACTGTCAGGACATTGGGCATTTGTATAAAATCGAAATTCTGTTTAACTTGCTTTTCTCTTTACACAATATAGACATATGCGTACCCACGTTATGCAAGTAAAACTAAGACGGAAGGGTAAGTGTGAGATTTCCGTTTATGGGCTCGAAGGATGGGCAAGCATTATTCACAGGAAAACATCTGCCGCTCACTCAATAAAGTTCGTTTTGAGGGCACCTTCGACCGCGGGTGAAAAATGGCGCCCCCGGCATAGAGACGTCGCTAGTACGCTGCCACCTTCTATCCGACGCTAACCCCCCTTTTTCGTTCCGTCGCGCATCCGATTTTACACGAAAATATAGAGCTTTGTTTTTAGCTATGTTTGGATGATCGATTTCAATATTGGCTGTAATATTATATCTAATGTAATCGTCTAAGATTTCCCAATAAAATTGTTTGAATATTTAATGTTTATTGAACAAATTTATCAATTACGTTCTATGTCGAGGAACAACTTGATTTATTTAAATAAAATTAACAAATTATTAGTGGGATAAACTTAAAGAAAATGTTGAAATCTGTGTCAATTAAACTGTAACCTTAACGAAGTAAGGATTGTTTTTTAGTGGAATGTCAAAAAGTCGCTCGCGCCATATTTATTTACTTAACAGCCGATGTACCTACTCGTAAAAGCAAGTATAAATTGGCCGATGACATTTGGCAGTGCGAGACCTCTCCGCGGCCCGCAGGGACACATTGGCTAACAAGAAACCTAAATTCAATTAAGGCAGTTAATTTAATCCATTTTGCGCCGCGTTACCGCCGCACTCCCCCCTCTACCCGCCAGAACACATTACCCTTCGTTCAAGATTGAACTTGTTCAACTAGGCACTTCGCAAACTATAATTTAATGTAATGATTTATATAAGTACAAATACGTCCTGTGGCAGTAGACTCGAACGGTCAGGTTAGAAAATTCAATTAATTTTAGATCTGGAAATCCCACAAATGGGGGTTCAACTAATTTCACATATTTTTAAGTATTTTATTTTGAATGATTTCATGCCAGTTTGTACCACGATTCATTTTTATTGCATAGATTATTCTTAAAAAAAAAAAATCTTTTGGACCTAAAATGCTAGAGGATTGAAAGTAATTTTTGTAGATACATATTGACATATCCATAGCGGGCTTTTTCAAACTCTAAAACGGAACGCGACTATTCTGTTTAAAAATGGTTTAAATGTTCTATGTCAAAAGACTTTTTTTTTGGTTTTTCATTTTTGTCAAGCAAGTCAAAACTCTATATTGTAAAAAAAATGGTTTTCTTCAATTATAATTGCTTGTCTTGAAATTACATAGTTTTCTTATTTAATACATCTTATTTAATACATTATTTAATACATAAAGTCAATCATCATCGGATTTCATTATTACATCTTAAAATAAGCTATGAACGGAGAAATTAGATTAAATATATTATGATTTTTCAAAAGATTTTTTCATGGAGGTATCAACGCAATGTATGTCGCTCCTTATGGGACAAACAAAAAAATAAGCTTGGTGAGGTCGATTGAGAGTCAAATATGATTCAACCATGACGTTTTACAAGAGCTGTCACGTTTTGGCGCACACATCATCCACGCTGAGATTAGCGATTATGTTTCCAAATAAAATTTATTCGATACTATTTTCATAGGGCGTTATAGCTCCATAGTGTTTTTTTAATAAAATGTATTTTTTGTTTTAGTTTTTGCAATTATTAGAAACTGATATTGAAGGTTATAAAATAAAATGTTTTTTTTAGAATAAAAATATCTACAGGAGCTACGTGATAATACGGTAATAATGCGATGTGCCGTGCCTCGGAGAGCACGTTAAGCAGTCGGTCCCGGACGCTGTCAATAGATGGTGGTCGTTACAATACCCAACCCGCAGAGGAGCAGCGTGGTGGATTTAAGCTCCAAGCCTCCTCGCCCCGGGGAGGCCTAAGCCCCTGCAGTGAGGTAAAAATGGGCTGATGAAGTGAATGCGATATAAGTCATAAAATAAATGGACATAAAAAATAGTATTCAATTCAAAAATCAAATAAGTGGATCTCTTTCAATTTTTCTTTGAATTTTTTGAATTTTCTAATACGATAGTTTGATAGTTTAACGTACTAATATGACAATGAACAAATGTCACATGAAAGCTACATTAAATATGTGTACTGTGCGAACTTAATTTTTAAACTACGAATTAGATTTTTGACATTAGCATACAGTAATTTTTTTTTAAATATATACTGGTGTAATGTAAAAGTCTGACGATGAACGTATTCATGATTCATCGAAAAAGTTTCACAAATACTCGTAGCGCTAATGATGAGAACGCGTTTCAAAAATACCCTGTTTTTACGTGTGTGCACAATATACTTACTTATCGTTTTGGGGTAGAGTGACAGAAATGACTGCTCTTGACTCCTGGTGGAAAAAGCTCCAAAATCCGAAAAGCAATTGCATTCCGTTTGTACCTCGCGCCTACCTCGAAACCGAAAACCTGGTGGAAAGTGAGTCGAGCTCACGCAAATATGGTTCCGTACCTGTTAACATTTCATCAACAAAAAGCCAACTTTATGTAGGAATATTAATATATTATTAATTTTTTTAATAGATAAAGGATAGCTAGAAATAGAAGCACTTTTTCTGTTATCTATAGACTAAATATCTACGAGGTAGCCCTCACTATTACAAAATTTTAGCATTAGAAATGTAAAAGAAAGAAAAGAAGGGGTAGTACTTTTATGCAAGTATTTTTATAATTTTTAAAAGTGGTTCACTCAAATCACACAAAATACAATACTTTTTGTGAAGCAGCCAATCTCCTTCCCAATCGCCTTTTAAATTAAATTAAATAATATTGCACTTCTTTGAGTGGTGAAACATGTGCTCGTCAACGGATTCTAACTTTTGCCAAGCTTAACATTTCTACGCTATATGTTATGAATGAAAACGTACGTGAAGGACACAGGTGTTATAAGGGCTCCGTGTTTTTTTTTGAGCTAAGGATCCCTAACATTTATGATTTGAACGGGGGCGCTGCTGAGATATACGGCACCACAAAAAAAATATCTAAGACCGTCCCTGTTACAAATATGACAAACACGAAATGTAAACGAAATTGGAAAATTCACCCCGTTTAAACGCCACCATCACAATGTTCGTAATATTGTAATGGATTTTGAGAATGTTTTTCATTACATGAATGGGCCCAGGATCAATTTTAGATGACGATATATATATATATATATGATATATAGATGATACATCTACAGATGTATGTTCATGCAAAATACCGAAAGATTTATACAAAAAAAATTCTACAAAGACTCGAAGAATGAATGAGGAATTTAATAACCATGAATAAAATGTGTTTTTAAAGAAAATTTGTCTCAGTTTAATTTTGTGAGTGAAACGGCTTTCACTGTTACGAGAAAGGCGATGTTAGCATAAAGGATTTTCCGTATGGTAGTCACCCCAAAGGTAACTCGAGGGATACTCGATTTATGCTCCTGAGTCACTCAACTTTAATCGAAGATATTTTGGACGGCTACTACGATCGTAGTCTATGGTTAGGGTTTCTAGTCAGTCAGTAAATTGATTGTCTGTGGACGTAACTACGTCAGCAAATATATAATACGATAGCAAAATCATGAACATGAATTTCGGCACAAATTTCAGACAGCTGAACACTAAAACACGTGTAATATGGAGAGCAAATCACAAAGGAAATTAACAAGAAAAATAGACAAAGACAAAATAATAAAAAAAATATTTTTTATAACATCAAGAAAGAACAATATCTACATCAGTTCTCTATAGCAATAAAATGAATACAAGGTCTTAGGGTATGTGATTAACAATTTACATGGTTAATAATTTATTTTAGTCTGAAGACAGAAATTTCGGTTTAAGGGTTCAGGGCACCAAGTATTCAGATCCATAGAAAAAAATTACCTGCCCAGAAAAGATAATTTTTTTATAACCTCAACATACGGAAACTTCAAACTGTTACCATGGACTTTGACCCAGTAAGATCATTACCGACCGACGTTTGCTGTCATCTTTTAGACGCAGCAGACATGTTCCAGTCAAATAGAACCGTTTAAATCGGCTAACACCTTAAGAAATGCAGCTACAGTGCCTAGTTCATGACTTTGGAAACAAGGCTAGGTCTGGCAATGAAATATTTTTGGACCAACAACGCATGGGAAGCGTCTACTTTCACTTTACGGACACAAAATTCTTAACAAATGGATAAAACAACACGAACTAGTCACTATCTTTATCCTATACATACAAAACATACAAGAGTATCCTCTCAAAGTAAACTACAACAAACAGATTTGCGTAGCCCTACAGTGGCGTGGACGCGACCCACAACTCCCCGAAAACTGGGACAATAAAAACGCCTTCTCACGATCCGCGACCGACGATCGGATAGTTAGCATTTCTTGCCAAGCGTACAGGCTTTGGCACTCGAGGCGCATTTGTGCGTCCAGCGCACAACGGAACTCCATTTTCCTGCAAAAAATATATATAGAAGGGTATAGCGTCCATTCCCCTCCAGCCCACCTAATGCGTCCCTAGCCCCCTTTGACCCCCTCTCGATCCCCTGGCGGACGCCTGGAAAAACAGGCCGGATCCAACGTCCGCTACAACCTTTGATCTATCACCCGCCGCGACCCCGCTTATTCAATCCAAACTGATTTTAATTATGTGCGATCGTTTTATTCAAACTCTATTGTTTATTATTGCCCATCGATTTTCTCTTTTCGACTTTTGCCGCCATTTAAATGGTGTTGCCTTCTCACATTCGCATTATACAAGCTATGGTGTGTTTTTATGTGGCTTCATCGTATTTAGGGCTATATTCTAACACTATTAAGGCCATAAAATAAAGTGTGCGTTCACATTTATAGCGTTCACGAATACCGTTCGACAAAACAGTGTATGCGTGCATTCAGAGTCCCGTAGTATTCAGAGTAGTAGTATTGACTGAGACATAACCCTCGTAAGTACGTCATATCCGATTGTTCGTCCGTCGTATGTCACAGGTTCGTTCCACCAACTTTCCTTTGATTCTGATATTTCGGATGTCTTACATGAACTGACATGAAATTTTCTAGAAAAATTATGAAAACGAAATTGTTCAAAATAGCTCAACATATTATGATACGGAAGAAATGATTTTAGAATGGAACGGCGTGATTGATCTGTGAAAAAGAATTGTAGATTTTTTAATTAAGTAATATAACGCGGGTAATGAGCTCCAAAATTTATGCTTTGTAAAAAAAACTGTCTATGTTTAGTAGTTAACTAAATACGAGCAGACAGTAATATTATTATTTAGTGGCGTATAAGATCTTTTCAACGAAAATTATTTTGAATGGGATGATCAAACATAAATCTGATATTGCAGTATCATTGCTATCAGTGTTGCCAGTTTATAAAATTTACACTAACAAATTCACACGAGTGTAATATTATTCTTGTGTCAGTTTACACTATGCCCAAGTTAACTGAAACTTAAAAAAAAAATTGAAAAATATTTTTTTGGGGATAGCGCCTTTTTCTAATCAATTTAATATAATTTAAAAAATTGTCCCCCTAGTCACTAATACAATTCGTTGTATTTTTTTTAAATAGTTCACCTTCGCACCTTTGTAAAAAAAATAACGATTTTCGTTTTCCGACAGATCCTTTTCGCCGACATAATTTTGGAGCTGCCTCATTATCCACTTAACCTAGTGGTCGTCGCATGAACAGATACACAAACACATATACGGTTGTTGGTATGATATCGTACCAATGACTCATTACAGGTTCATACTGAATATAGTTTAGTTTTGAGGAAAAGCATCCGATCGACACATTCCCTAGAAAAAAATATACCCCACCACGTGGAAGCGCTGATACAAACGTATGTACCGCACACGCCTAGGTCATAAACTTCACTGGTACAGATGCTGTACCATACGCGCCTATGGGTTTAAAAACTGCTACGTAATCAGCTCGCAATATAATTTAGTCCTCACTTCACAACCTAAAGGTTGTGAAATATATAGAAATATGAATCCTTAAAGATTATCGGCTAATTATTTTGATTCATATTAGTTTTCATATTAAGCCCAATCAAAGTGAATGTTAGCATTACATCTAAAACGAATGCCGAACCCTAAAATCGGCAGTCCGTCCGACAGACACGTCGAAGGCGAGTGGGCCGCGCGTCGCCTGTCATATAAATTTTATTAGGAAAGCCGGCTATCATAAAACGTCAAACTTTTAATAACCAACGGCGATTAATTAAAAATGTGTTAGTAATGAAATTAAACTTTGCGAGCGGAGTCCGCGAAGCAAGGACTGTCTTACTTGTCTAATATCTCTGAGAAAATTTCAGTTACATTATTGTAACGAAAACCATCTGATTCTATTATATAGCCCATCAAAAGTATTACTCAGAACTTGGGAATTTCATGATTGCTATTTGTTCTTCAGTTGTCTGTGTTTACAGTACCATCTAATATTAACTGGGTGTTTCCGTTATAATTAGGTATTAAACTGAAACTGTCACTTCTGTTTCAGTACTTCTATAGATAAGCTCGATTGGAGGAGGTCGTATCAATTTAAAAAAATATCCTCAAACATTTTTTCCAAAATGAGAGAAAGCTATCTACAAAGCCATTTTGATTGACCGAGTGGTTAAAGACCCTGACTGCGGAGCCAAAGTTTGCGGGGTCGATTCTCTTCCGGAACAAATATGTGTGCATGAACAATTCTATGTCTTCCGTGTTTGGATATAAAAAACGTATCTATATATTTATGTATATATTATAAAGAATGTTTAAGTATGTATATCAGTTGTCTAGTTCCCCATAATACAAGCATAATACTTGCTTACTTTGGGACTAGATGGCGCTGTATGGAATGTCACAGGTTCTTTATTTCTATGACAAAACCTCTTTTATCTCATTTTCTCAAAATAGATGATATTTTTGATCACTTTGATAATATTATAGATGTAAACAACGTTTTAAAGGTTTACTTATAAACCGCCGCCGGAAAAATTGACGACCGCTTAGCCTAGTGGGTAGCGATCCTACCTACGAAGCTGGAGGTCCCGGGTTCGAATCCCAGGTCGGGTCAGTATTTATAGGATGAATATTGATACTGGTACCGGGGCTTGGTTGTTATATGTATGTGGTGTCTTCGCTTGGTACCCAAAACACAAGCTAATGCCTAGTTTGGGGCCTAGACGTTGTTGTGATGTGTACGTTATTAAAAAAAAAAAGTTTTTACATTTAACAATATCGAAGAAGTATCACGTTTCAAAAAAGTGGTATTATAAAGACACATATGTATTGTATCCAATCCTACATACGAGATAACAATTGAATCTGTTTAACTAATTTCAAATCAACCCACGGCTACGTTTGTATGGAAATTTCCTTATTCGGGCCGTTCATAGGGCAAGAGATACTATATTCGAAATCTATAGAATTAATTCATATACGTTTCTCAAATCAAATATCTTTATTTCGTAGTTATGTAACATAATGTTGAAAAACGTCACAATAGTGAAGTTATTACTTTGTGGAAGAACATTACCACAAACGCGTATTCAAAAAGTGCTGGTTCCTCTCAGAAAAATACGCAAGAAACTGAGGGACGCTCTTTTTAATAAAATCATAAACAATCACAAACAATAGAGTGGTTAGAGAATAATATTATTAAAAGAAACTGATAGGCGAGCGGCTAACACCCACGGATTTTTATCATCAAGTAGTCCGATACTTTATAATAAACTTTTTCATAAAGCTTTCGTTTTATTGTAGTTTTAAACTTGTTAAGGGGTAGATCTTTAATATCAACTGAGATCTTATTGTAAAAGCGTACACATTTTCCTTTAAAAGATTTTGTGATTTTACTGAGACGACTGACATGGTTAGCAAGTGTATCTTTGTTTATTGTATTAACATTACGCCTATCACAATTTTTTTTAAATAATACAATATTTTTTTTACGTACATTATGTTTTCAAATATAAATTGAGACGGCTATGTCATTATATTAATTTCTTTAAATTTGTCTCTAAATGATACTTTATGTCCTAGTTTATAAATTGCTGGAACAGGTCGCTTCTGCAACACAAAGATTGTATTCACATTGGCAGCGTGTCCCCACAGCAGAATGCCATAATTCATTAAACTATGGAACCCACTGACATACACCAATCTCACGGTTTCTATGACGAAAAGGAAATCCCATTGCAATTCCACGTCCAATATGATTCCCAAGAATACAGTAGAATTCACCAAAGTCCAATTTCTCGCTTTTAATAACTATATTGGTAGGTGCCCGTTTGACGTTTGGTAGCGAAAATCGTATACATTTGTTTTTTTTTTTTTATTTTGTAGTAAATTATTGGCCGTGAACCATTCCACTATTTTGGAGATAGCATTTTTTACATCGTCGTCAGTAAATTGTTTTCTGTTAAGTTTGAACACTAAGGAAGTATCACCAGCAAACAATACTATCTAGTGATTATTTTTTACAAAGTAAGGCAAATGGATCAAGAATCGAATTTACTTTTCCTATTATTAATAGTTTTATTAGTAGTTATTAATACTTATATTCATTTTTCTACATATAATATATGATTAGTAATTGTATTTCCAACAAGTTTCTACTAAACGCACTTAGTAAATAAAATATTTTGAACTAATATGTTTCCGTCATTGAAAATAGGTTTATGTAATTTTATCAGGTGTCGTGATAGCCCAGAGCGCAACGAACCTGTCTCAAAATTATAAGGCCATAGGGCCATGGTTCGAATCCGGGCGTGTACCAATGAGTTTTTCTGACTTAAGTACATTAACTATCACTGACTCTGTGCGTCGGAGAGTACGTTAAGCAGTCGGTCCCGGACGCTGTCAATAGATGGCGGTCGTTACAAATCCCCAACCCGCAGTGGAGTAGCGTGGTGGATTTAAGCTCCAAACCACCTCCTCACCCTGGGGGAGGCCTAAGCCCCTGCAGTGGGGTAAAATGGGCTGATGATGATGATGATGAACTTTATCAGAATCAAAACTTATACCTACTTTGCTGAGATAATTTGTATTAAAATAAGAGCTATGAGTTTTTGAGCCTATGTGACATCCATCGTCCCACTAATCTTGAGCCTTCCCGGGTGTGGTGTGAGCGACACGTGACATCCGTCGTCTCACTCATCCTCCTCTTGATCCTTCCGGGGTGTGAACGAGCTCAAATCAGCCAGGGGACCTGGCTTCATGTTTATGTAGATTAAATACTAAAAAATCACGAAAACCATGCGGAAAAAGTCGCAGCCAAAGCTAGTGTGTTATATATTAAAAAAGAATAAGAATAATTGATAAATAAGCATATATATATGAAGTGCGAGAAATATGTTAGACGGGAGTGGATGCCGGCGAAGCGTTCTCTGATCGGAGCGCAACACTAATATTGAAGAAGTTCCGATGAGAAAGTTTCTCTTGGGAAACATTATATTACTTTTGCGAGAGCCCGCGCCGACCCACAATTTTCATCATTTATTGCGAATACGTTAAACAAACGATTTACTTCATACAGGACATTTAATCTGACTGGCGATATAAGAATACATACATACCAACCCCCATAGAGTAAATTACTTTTTATTATACGTATACTATTTAATTAACTTGGTAAGTACTATTCTTCTATTTTTATTAAAAAATATTTTTAAGCATGGTAAACAGTTATAATTGTGAAAATATTAACATTTCACAAAAAAAATTTTAAAACGCGGTTTGAATTAATTGAAAATTCATTCGATTCATTGAGTTTACAAAGAAATATTTTTATTTGAGCTTTATTTTATTGGAACATAATATACTTACGAAACTCTTTGATTACATACATCTCTAGATAGAGTTTCAGCGTCAAGTAAATATCACCTAACAGTTCGGTTATAATTCATGCAAACAACGACGCGAAGGTGTAGTATGACGTAGCGGGAATATGTGGCCTCTTTAGTCAAACAAAAAAGCTTATAAAAGATGATCTCTTTGCGGGGCTTCATGTAGACATATAAATAATCAAAGATAGTGAAAGTTTTTCGTTGTGAGGGGCAAAGGTCAACTTCAAACGGTTTGTTTTTGATTAACGAGAGTTACAGAACTCACAAACAGTAATGGTACTAAAGTCGATTATAAAATTAAATGTCACTGAAACCGTCTTACACAAAAAATTAAAGTAGCGTGCTGCTCGTAGATATACAGAGTGAGGTTTTAATGACCAGCCAAATTTTAATAAAATGATATTTGGTAGAATACCGTTAGCCGTCTTGTTTCCTTTTAGTATCGTTCTATAGAAAAATATTGAGATATGACTACACAAACCTTTCCCGAAAAAACCAATAACTCTAGTCACCATTCATGCCCGCCGCCCCATTTCATTTCAAGGCCTCGGGCGCGTACGTTCACTATAGCGTTAAGAAGGCAACCAAACGTTATAAAATAACACTGTAGATAAAATAATTTATTATAAAAATGTAACCCATATTTTTTATTTACGCAATGAGGTCTCTTGGTGATACTTAACATCTAGAAAAATTTGGGCCGGTTACTAAAATCTCAACTTGTATATACTTATATGTTATCTGTTTACACAAATCTCCTGACAGGGTAACTCATCATATTGACATAGAGAGGTAGTTCCATAAATTACTGACCTTCTGTTATTACAGTTGTAATTGTGACAGTGAGTGGTATAGTAGTTACATATGAGTTCAAGGTTTACAGGATGTAAACTAATCATATTGACGACCACTTAGCTTAGTGGGTAGCGACCCTGCCTACGAAGCTGGAGATCCCGGGTTCGAATCCCAGGTCGGGTCAGTATTTATATGATGAATATTAATACTGGTACCGGGTCTTGGTTGTTATATGTATGTGGTGTCTTCGTTGGGTACCCAAAACACAAGCTAATGCTTAGTTTGGGGCTTAGAAGTTGTTGTGATGTATACGTTATTATTATCATTATTATTATTGTTTGTGGAAATTAAAAGTCGTGGGTTTTTAATGTACATTTCAGTACGCTTACGTAAAGTAACATTTACAAATGCTGGATAAATTTATGTGATTGCGACACTCTTTTTATACGATTCATTTAAGATTTTTGTTTGATTTATCTAAACCCACGCATTACTAGACGGAAGCAAATACTCTTGTGCATGTATTTTATGTGATACACAAACCGTTTGTGTAAAGTTTGGGTATGTACGAAGTACCGTCTATTTCCCATGATGGATAGGCAAATATTTTACATTTTCACATATCAATGTATAATCAAATCTACGTTTCGCCCGGCTACTCTGGTGGTGTAAGCGGGACAGGCAGCAAGCCTCGTTACCGCAATCGAGCCTACGGCTTCTTCGTCTTCGCGGTCATATTTGTAGTTTGTTGTAAAAGCTTTCCTTCATCGGGGAGCTTAGAAAGAATAACGAGGTAAAAATGTGACCGAAACCATTGAATAATACTGCTTTCCCGGAAAGTAGCAATGATTGGGACAAAAGGCTCCGAACCCACATATCCGTGTAACCTGTCTGTAAAAAGAGCGACAAGCATTTGGTAACAAATAATTTTCTGAATGATACGCATTTAAAAACAAAACTAGTGAAAACTTCGACTTAGAATGTTTTAAAGGCTTATCGGCAGAATATCCCCGTTATCAATAATAAAAAAACAAACTCTACAAATTGGATCTATAAACGGCATACAGCCGTCATGCAAGAACTGCGTCTCATTAGAACATAGAGATAGTATTAAATAGTAATACTTAATCCAAAGGATCCAGAACAAAATACTCTGAATATGATTGATTAATGGCTATACAAAGACCCAAAAACATTTAAATTTGTTTGTTAATCTTATTACAGACACTAGATGTCTCTGCACAACGAATTGTTTGAATAAGTAAGTAAGGATCATGTAAGAATATGTTTGTGTGTATTTTCTGTTATCTGTGGTCATGAACTTTTATCTCTCAGCTTATTTGATGTTCGAGATTGAATACAAGCGTTGGCCCAGGGTCAAACAAAAATATTAAGTAAAAAGCACTGATATGCGTAGAGATATCGCGTCATAACAACAAAAATATGACCAAAAAAATGTACGCCGTACCTACACCAGATATACAAAGTTGATGTTTTGAAATAGTCGCTGTAAAGAATGATTTTGTGTGTCTCACATCTAAAATTCGTATTGGAAAAAAAAATAAAGATCCTGAATTACATTTTATGTACCTACAATCTGACAAAATTTTTGTTTAAAACAGTGACGACGTAAGGTCTGTCTAAATGGTCTAATCACTGAGTTTTTACATTTTGTTCACATTTTTGATTGTATCGAAATTTATGACGTTCTATATTGATTACATATATAATGCTATCTTAGGTATGAAGACGAGATTTCTAGATTTAAAGGGTGGTATTTATCATTAGGCAACGAACCTGTCTCAATTTTATAAGGCCATAGGGCCATACTTCGAATCCGGGCGTGTACCAATGAGTTTTTCTGACTTAAGTACATTAACTATCATTGACTCCGTGCCTCGGACAGCACGTTAAGCAGTCGGTCCTGGACGCTGTCAATAGATGGCGGTCGTTACAATCCCCAACCCACAGTGGAGTAGCGTGGTGGATTTAAGCTGCAAACCACCTCCTCGCCCTGGGGGAGGCTTAAGCCCCTGCAGTGGGGTAAAATGGGCTGATGATGATGATGATGATGATTTATCATTAGTATTTTATTTTGTTTTCGAGCCCGCGAACGGTGTGAGTGTATCGTAAAATTCCGTAATATAATTACGTAAAAATTTCATTTGCGGAAACGCGGCAAGTATCCTTGAAACTGTGGATCCGTCGTTCCTTAAAATTTTCCCAGGTTATCATTATTTAGATAGCTTGTTAATTTGTAGGTATTTTTAGTTTTTAATTGGAAGTAAATTTAGAGTAACTGTTAGCACATGAGTAGGTAATAATATTATTATCTAAGTAGTCCGATACTTCATATTAAGCATTTCACGATTTTATATTGCTAACACTGATTTTACTTAACTCCCCTTTGTAAGTAGGCATATTGTGAGGAACAACTATTGAACCTTGACCGGTTTTTTATTAACGTTACTATAAGATAACGACACGGAACCCTCAAGACCCGCGTCCTACTCGCACTTGACTAGTTGTTCATTCAAAGACTTGCGTGCGAGCATACCATAATACACGCGTCTTTAGTATTTGAGAAATGTGTATAATAATATAGTATATATTACTCGTATGTGACATGTACTAAGTCGCTGGCGGCGTCTCGTGTCACTTGATTACAAACTCTCTTTGACACACTTCATGTCAACGTCGCCTCAGCGGGTGAGAGCGTCAAGTGACTTACTAAAACAAAATATGACAAGGATATAACATAACTTAGATGTTAAAGTAACAAATAATTAATAGGACAAGTTATGAATATAATTTTCATTTTTTTAACAGTTTTAAATAGTACAGACAAAGACAGAACATATATGCGGGCTTGGACTTTGAAATATTAATAATAATACCTGGGGTATCCCACACAGGGCCATCTAGTCCCAAACTAAGCAAAGCTTGTATTATGGGTATCAGATAACTGATATGCATACATAAGTATTTTTTTTATAATATATACATTTAATGTATTTAAAACATATAGTTTTCGGTTTGCGTTATCGCGATGTTTC